>REGO01000294.1:1576280-1600216 GCA_010120015.1 Rhombomys opimus | reverse complement strand
GAAAGGGGGGGAGGGTGGGACCGGGAGGGGAGGAGGGAGGGGCTTATGGGGGGATACAAAAGGAATAAAGTGTATTTAATAAGAGTTAAATAAAAAATTAAAAAAAATAACCAAGATTGAAAATATTCATGTCCCCAAAATAGAGTGCTATTTAAACATTGATTGTATATTCATCTGTGGCCACACACAACCACATAGCATCATGGAAACCTCTAAATTTTGACATGTAGAGACCTACCATTAGCAATAAATAAAAAAATTAGGTTTTGGATAGTAATAAAAGATTTCAATAATAATTGGATTTGCACAACAAATAGTACATACTTACTACGAGGCAGGTCAGTTTTGCAGGTTAGTTTGTGGACAGTGCTTCATTTAATATTCACAGTTCTGTTACTACAAGTGACAATTTGTCAAAAGTCAGAAGTAGAAAATGGTAGTGCTCTTATTTCTCTATCAGCCATCTTGTCTTAACTGAAAAAATACTGTTGAATTATACATGGAAAAACTAGAGATACTTCAGTATGAGGATAAATCATATACCCACTTTAAAACATACATACATGATTGTACAAACATAACACATCTATCTATCTATCTATCTATCTATCTATCTATCTATCTATCTATCTATCTATCTATCTATCCATCTACTACAGCTACCACACATATAGGCACACATTCATTTTGGATATTAAGAATTAGGCTCCTAAAAGAAGTTTTTTTTTTTTGGACAGAGTGTTTGGGTGAGTAAGATTACGGCACTCTATTAAGAAAAAGGTGTCTCTGTTAACATGATAACTTCATAAGACTTCCAAATATTTTAGAAAAGGTATTTCAGGCTTCAATTGAGATTAATTACATGTCTCTGCACTTTGGTTAAAACTAAATTTCATTTTATGATCTCAATATCTCAATTTCACAAATGAACCTTGGTTCATTTGTCCCAGTTTTACATTTAAAAATATGTTTAGATCTTTTCCCAATCTGTAGATCTAAACATATTTAAAAAATCTGGACACAGAGGTCTTTTCTGAGACTGATACTCCAAACAAGGACCATTCATGGAGATAACCTAGAACCCTTGCACACATGTAGCCCATGGCAGTTCAGTGTCCAAGTGGCCTCCATAGTAATGGGAACAGGGACTGTCTCTGACATGAACTCAGTGACTGGCTCTTCGATCACCTCCCCCTGAGGGGGAGCAGCCTCACCAGGCCACAGAGGAAGACAATGCAGCCACTGCTGATGAGATGTGATAGACTAGGATCAGAAGGAAAGAGAGGAAGAACTCCCTATCTGTGGACTTGGGGAGGGGCTTGGGTGGAGAAAGAGGAGAAAAGGTGAGATTGGCAGGGGAGGAGGGAGGGAGCTAAAGGGGGGATACAAAGTGACTAAACTGTAATTAACAAAAATTAAAAAAGAAAAAATATGTTTAGAAATCAACCAGTGTATTAATTTATAATTTATTTCCCCTATGTTTTCTTTCATTTTTTATTGGTTCTAATAAAATGAAAGTGAAAAAGTTAACAGATACAAATAATCATTGAGAACAGGACACTAGTTTCTGTGGATTGAAAAAAACAAAAATAAAAAACTGAAGGTCCAATTTGCAAATTGATAATATGAAAATATGATAATTTAAAGTCAAGTCTGAGAAATTCTGAGTTCTAGATAGCTCTCTCCATTGGCTTTCTGGAGGTAATGCATTCTAAAATGTTTGCTGTGTTCCAGGCTCTCTTACGCATTTTTACCACTTTTGAGATTTGTTCTGTAATTCCTTCCTTGAAACAAAAAGATCTCTAACTGCCTCCCATGTTCCAAAAGAGGAGACCAGCACCTGGACAGCAACATGCTGAGAGATGGTCTTGAGACCAGACACTAAGTGACACTGTCAGGTCCCACCACGCCACTCTCTTCACTGCTTCTCTGTGGGAATGATCATGGCAGGAGAGTCTACCGAAGTAGGCTAGCCAAACTCCAGGAAAGCTAATGGAAGCGCAAACTATACTCAATGTAAAATTTGTTTTAGCAGCAAGCTGCAGGTAATTTTGCAGTCATGTAGATGGCTTTTATTTCTGAAATTGTTCTGTGTGACTTCCGTTTTCTTGCTCTTTGCATTCTTTGTCATTTTTAATATCTTTAGTGATTTTGAAATATTTGGTGCTGGATCATTCTGCTGCAAATATGACCTGTCATTCCGACAAATGGACTGATTGAATCTGTCACACTGCTGGGATTTATAGTAAATTCACCACAGCAAAAGTAAAGCCATTAGAAATTGCACTGGTTTAAATGACTGAATAGAAGAGCCACTGATTTTATCAGCAGCCTGGTTTATATTTTCTCTCTAAATAGCCATGGAAAATCTCAAAATTACATCAGTTTTAATGTGTGTATGTTACTGTGTTGATTTGTATTTTAGATCTGCAACATGATTTTGGACTCTAAAATATCTCCATATTGAAATAATTTCTGAGAAGAGTTAATGAGATTTTATACTGTAAAGTGTTTTGCTTTGAGAAGCATAAGTAAACTTTAAATATTTTCTTTTAACTTTAATTGTGATATATGTATTCATTAATATGGTGAAACTACTTTATAATGTTCTTATTAGGTTTCTTTTTTATTTTATTATTTTTTTAATTTTATTTTTATCAGTTACATTTTATTAACTCTGTATCCCAGCCGTGTCCCGAACCCTCATTCCCTCCCAGTTCCTCCCTCCCTCCGTCATCACCACTGTGCCCCTTTCCAAGTCCACTGATGGGGGGGGACCTCTCCCCCATTCATCTGATCCTGTTTTATCAGGTATCTTCATTGAGTTCCTGTTAGAAATAGTCCTTGTTAGGTTTCTTAAAATCACTTACATTAGCTGTTAAAATAATTCACATCTAAAGTGGAAAAAATAATTAACTCAGTAAGCAATCAGCACCTACATCTTAAAGTAGGCATTCTGGTTTTGATAATGTAGAAAGAATAAAATTATTTGTATGTTTTCTTTGTTCACAGAACTCTTGTTATTCCAAATAACATATTTTGAATCATTTTAACCACTAAGGAAAAAATAAATTTAACTTTTCATTTTGTATCATATAGCAAATATTTTGTGAATGATGCATGTGTTTTATTAAAATTATCATTGATAAAATTTTATTATGTTATATAATTATAGTATTTTTTTATTTTTAGCTGTTTGTCTTTACTCAACTACCTGGATTTTCTAGGCATTTTACACTTAATGTCATGTTTCACAGTTTGTTTTATTTTTTTAACCTAATAGTTCAATGTGGTACTATCCCTATCTGAATACTAAAACCATAGTAAAAAAAACCTACCTTAATAGTCTTGTAAAACAGAGCACATAAAACATGAACATTTATTTTACTTGAAGACATGTGCTAATTTTTTATTGAGAAATGCATTAAACATTGATACTTCCAACCTCTGATTGAACCTCCAGACTTGTCACATGTAAGGGCTGTGGAAGATTTATTGCACAATATAAAATTAGGCAGATACAGTAAACTTGATAGTAAACGACCTTTGCAAACAAGAGGCTGCCACAGAGAAGAGTTGCACAATAGAAGGGGATTCAAAACCCATTTAAAGGCCTTCAATGATGAGCAGGGAAACTGAAAAACATAAAGAATAAAAATTCTCTGACAAAATAGATAGGTAGAAAATATATTTAACCAAAAAAAATTGATATTTTAACACATGCAAATCATTTATCGTTTAAAATCTATATTAAAGAGCAAATGTTTAACTAGAAACAGAAACGTTCCTAATTAGCTCTCTTGTTTCAAATGTACCTGTGAAAGCACATACAAAATCAGGAGCTTCATAAATAAAAGGCAGTCGAACTAATAGAGAAAAAATACTTGCACATGAGTGACTACCGTGTGTCAAGACATGCTCATTACCTGAAAGGCTGATCTCACTGTGAACTGAATTTAGCTCAGGCTCCATTCTATTATCTGTCCACTCTTCTCTCTTTTCTTCCCTCCTCTCATTTGGATTTCTGGGTATTTCAGTCTCTCTGTCTGCTTTTCTCCCCGATTGAGACAGATTCTCCATGAGTATCAAGCAATGTGTAGACAACTATAAATGTGTCCTCTTGGCATAAATTTACTGGCCTGATGTGCTAATGAGTATTTAATTATAATTCATAGAAATTAGCGAGAAAGTCATGAAATTTTAACTTTGATTAGTTAAAATGTATTATTACAAGCATTATCAGGTTTACAAAAGTCGCTAAATCCCCTTCTTTAAGATAGCCTAATTTATTTCCTACAAATGAGATCAAGTATGATTTTTTGAAAAACCAGAAGATGTTATGAGTCAACACTGCTAATATTTTATCTTCTCAGAATTCAATCACTGAGAATCAGGAATTCTCAAAATGATTGAACAAAATTCAAGTTTAAATGAATTGCTTGATTATATGATTTATTTTTTAGGAGAAAATTTGTAGTAGAGTTTTTTCCAAAAGTAAAAGTAATGCTTTCTTGATTTTATGCCATGGTAACTGATTTTTAAGAGGATCTATAATATGTATGCATATTAACAGCCCTATGTAAACAGACAGAGTATCAAGAGTACTGCATTAAGATTCATTTTATTTTCTAAAATATTGGTAAATATTACTTTTTAAAAACAATCTACCAGAAAATAAATGGAAAACATACCATTAGTGGCCCTTCTAAATTTTTCAAAATCTTAGAGTTCTAAACAAATTGCTTATTCAATATTTTAAGTTAATATGACCTAGTTTACTAAAAATAAGCTTTACTTCCTTGGAAAATGTGATAAAAAGTTATTTAAATGTTCTAATGATCACATGCCCTCATGGACCTCTTAGTCAAGAAATCAGGCATTAATTCTGAATTAGCAATTAATATTTGATTTTAAAGACTATATACAAAGGCAAAATCTAAAAAATAAAATGACAATAACAGAGACAACAATCATTGGGTGACTTTGTTTCGTTGTTAAACTGAGTTCAACACATATAGAATTTACCCTTTTCTCAGACTAGAAACATTATAAAAGAATAAAGTGACAGCTGTTAGCGGTAAACTTGTCTCTTAAAACAACATTAGCCATATTACTCAAATTTAGTTAGTTTTTGTTTTATGTGTTCCTTGGGTATTTTTTCTAGACCTTTCCTCTGTAGAATGATTTTAATCCAGTGTCACAGCTACTCTGGCTGCAATACAGACCTATGCTTAGTACACACCTTTAATCCCAAACAATGAAGATAAAGTTAGCTGCTAGAAGGAAGCGGACATATTTGAAAATGATGTCTATTGGAGAGGCAAAGTGCCGAATCAGAGAAAGATTTGACAGAATAGGTTATTCCCAACTCTCACAGGAACAGAGAGGAAATTGGGATGACTGAACAGGAGCAGGAGAGAGCATCCTTCAGTCCCTGCATGTTACAGAACACAGCAGGCATACCGTGCCCTCTATCCAGCTCTCCCCAGCCCATAGGCTCCTCACTATATGATCCAGACCATTTTGGTTTCCTTTCTCTCTCTCTCTCTCTCTCTCTCTTTCTCTCTTCCAACCCCACCCACTCTCTGTAAAGCTCTGCACGGTGACCTCCTTGACCCTCTTCCATGAGGTTGGTGAACCAACCTGAGGGCTTACCCCAATAAACCTGAATTTATACACTCTAATTTGGCTTGAATTGGCTCATTTCATTGGCGAAGATAACATAGTGCTGAGAAACTGAGAGGAGTCCGGACCCCAGCCTGGTAGCCTGGGCCTTTCCTAGCTACATGGGGACTACTTCTCTCCCCCTATTTTTCTATGAAAGACATTAACCTTAAGTTGTAGATGTTGTGAAGAGGAGTCCTCTACAGCTCTAGCCCCAGTGAATTCCCTTTATGTGTATGCCTTTGTTAGTTAGCACTTTCTTTTGCAGTGCAGAAGCCAGTTATGCTTAGCAAGCTCTATTTGCTGATCTTATCTCCTAGGTGACTATATCCTACCCTGCAACTTGCCTGGGGCTTCTTTCTTCTAGAAGTTTTAGAGTTCCAGGCCTAACATTTAGGACTTCAATCCATCGAAATTTATGTTGGCCAGGAACTTTGCAGGAACTCTCCAGGGAAGCTTGGACCCAGTCAATCATAACACCAGAAGTGTCACGGTATGGAAAAGGGTGAAACACAGGTTCAAAGGAAATCAGGGCTCCAAAACCCGAGTCCAGTGGCAAGGAAGGCCTGTCCTTTCCTGAGCAGCTGGTAAAGGAGGCTTTCTCAGAGCTTCAAAACTAAGTGGCAGAGGTGGCTGTTGGGATCCACAAGCAGGCATCTCTATACCCAGTGCCATGGGACCTAACAAAGCGGGTATCTGTGAAGCTACCTAAGGACCACCTGAAACCACCTGCGCATGCTCTGGGTCACGTTATAAGAGAACTTGCACCACCTCCAATTTCTCTCTCTCTCTCTCTCTCTCTCTCTCTCTCTCTCTCTCTCTCTCTCTCTCTCTCTCTCTCTCTCCTGCCCTGCACAGAGATGATCTCTGTGACCCCTTCCCTCTTCCCTTAATAAACCACCCCCGTGGAACTAGTTGCATGCTGTGATTTGTGAACCCACCATGTAACTTTGCTGCATGATCCTAATGAGGCAGCCTTGTTTTTGTCTTGGTGGACAAAATGATTGCTTCAAGAACAGCTGGCCTCTTATGGGCACTACTATGGGTAAAGGAGCACTAGAAAGATGGCAGCATTGATCCTCACTGACACTGACTCACCAGTGTGAACGGCAGAAGCTTGAGGCAGCCAGCATCAGGTGGCAGACTGACACGCAGCCAAGCCTCGGGGATCCAGCGATGAATTATTCAGGAGTAGGAGAGCCCATCCTTCCCCAGAATAAACGGGGAATATCAGCTAGTCAAGGTGAAATAGATAATGCTGGCCCCTTTATTTTGTGTGAAACAGGAATTTCTAAAGCTACGGGCAGTGGGAGGTATGCTTAGGGAGAATGTGTTTGATTCACTGGGGCTAGAAGTGCTAGGGATACTCTCTCTCTCTCTCTCTCTCTCTCTCTCTCACTCTCTCTGTCTCTCTTGGTCTCTCTCTCTTTTTGGTTTTTCGAGACAGTGCTTTTCTGAGTAGCCTTGGCTGTCCTGGACTCACTTTGTAAACTAGGCTGGCCTCAAACTCAACAGATCATCCAGCCTCTGCCTCCCTGAAAGATGGGATTACAGACATGCCCACTACCCTGGCTAGGGATACTTAATTTACATGTAACAACTCAGCCTTATCTTAAGAGGAGGAAACTTAATTATCCTATGGGAGAGGGACCTAACTCCAGGTCATTGATTGAAAGTTAAGACACCAAGACATCTCATTAGAATAGGGTGGGTGTTTCCAGGAATACTGAGATGCTTGCTGAATGCTTTTCTTATTAGGAAAGGGTTGGGCTTCTAATCTCCCTGAGGGGTATGTGATGCTCCTAGAAGATCTGGAGTTCCCCATATGAGACAGAGAGGGAACCAAGCTGAGAAAAGGAGTTGTTATCTTATCCCAAGGCCAGGAGCTATCTGGAAATGCTAGACTTCAACTTTAATAACAGAGTCCTACAGTGCAGAGTGAGAGATAAGGATCAGGTTTCTTTGCTAAGCAAGGTAAATGTGTTCTCTCCGAAGGACCATTATTGAACATGCCATCTATTTGCTAATGTAGAATGAGACTGATACTCCAACCAAGGACCGTGCTTGGAGATAACCTAGAACCCCTGCCCAGATGTAGCCGTTGACAGTTCAGTGTCCAAGTGGGTTCCATAGGAATGAGAACAGGGACTGACTCTGACATGAACTGATTGGCCTGCTCTTTAATCACCTCCCCCTTTGGGGGAAGCAGCCTTTCCAGGCCACAGAGGAAGACAATGCAGCTACTGCTGATGAGACCTGATAGACTATGATCAGGTCTATCCCTCCCCTATCAATGGACTTGGGGAGGGGCATAGATGGAGAAAGGGGAGGAAGGGTGGGACTGGGAAGGAGAGAGAGAGGGATTTATGGGGGGATACAGAGTGAATAAATAATAAGTGTAATTAATAAATATTTAAAAAAAATAAATGTAATTAATAAAAATTTAAAAAATCTGGTGGCTGAAAGTATAAGGATTTATATGTGAATCCTTGAGAATTCAATATTTTTACAAAGGTATTTATTTTATAGAAATAATTTGTTTTTATTGTTTTAGCAATTTCCAAGGAGCAATTAAAAAATTGGCTGTGGCACACAATCCATAATCTGGCTTAGTTTTCCTAAAGACCCTGCATTATGTTTCTTATATAGTTCTTTTTTCCATATGTTACTTATTCAAAGGTTTCTAGTCTTTCTGTTTTCTTCACAGATCATACAATGACTATATTAACCAGTTTTTACTACTGTGTCCAAAACTCCTGCCAGGACTTAGAAAGGAACAACATAGAAAGCAATTCCTTTTTTTTTTTTTTGACTAGCTCCAGTTTCTTGTGGTCTTAAGAGAGATAAGAAAAAAAACTACAAATAGAATTGGAGTAATAGAAAGAGTAAAAACTGAGTCCAGAAGAGGATTAAAACCAGCTGCAACTAGAGCCAGAAAATCTAAAGCAAATGCTGGAAGACAAGCTGACTTCAGCCAATCAGGAGATTGGCCACTTTAAGACTCTGGTAAAGAAAGAAGAGCAAGATACTGGTTCTGCTGAAGGACTCATTGTTAGTCTTCAAGATTCCAAAGAGGAGCTTCAGAGTAGCTGGACCTGACAACAACCTGGTAAAGGAGACCGAGGATGCCATATTCAATGCTGAGTCTAAGCTAGAACAAGAGCTTGCTGCCATGAAGGAAGAGGAGAAGCTGGGGGTAGGCAGAATGGACCATGACCTACTGATGAAGTGGACTGAAATCTTTAGACAAGTGCTCTAAAGTTCATCAAGAGTTAAATGCTACTACATGAAGAGGATAAAAAAGTCTGCCATGTCTCAAATGCTGTAGCTAGAAGAAGAAAAGAATATCATGGGCACCGATTCGTGGTAGAAGAAACTCGAAAACCTCTTAATCCAGTTAGCTAATAGTCTGGACCTAAGGACTTTCATTTCCTTGTTATTCTCCAGTTGTAATAGCACACACCTATTGCATGTTGACTCACAATATTTTATTTTCCAAAAAAAATTAAAAATTTTAAATATTACCAACCATAGGAACATATTCATATGGAACTTTCAGCTAAACAAGTCTGTTACATGTGTGATTCTACAAAAAAACAAAAACAAAAACAAAAACAAAAAACCCAGAAAGATAAAAAGAAAGGAAAGATGAATGGAAAGAAGGAAGGAAAGGAAAGAAAAATAAAGAAAGATGGAAGAAAAAAATGAGTGATGGGTAGTGGTATCTTTAATCCCAGCATTAGGCAGGCAGAGACAGGCAGATCTCTGAATTCAAGGCCAGCATGGTCCACAAAGTGAGTTTCAGGACAGCTTGAGCTACACAGAGAAACCCTGTCTCAAAAACAAAACAGAAACAAACAAAGAAACAAAAAGCAATGAAGAATGTTAAAACAGGATAAGTGCCAAGGAGCTCAGTTTTGGATCGAGTGGGAAAAGAGTCAAAGGAGGAGTATAGGGGAAAGATATAACCTTCGGAGGCATGTGTCTAATGACCTAGTTCCTAGATCCAGGTGTTCTTGGTCCATGCAATATTAGCTTATCAATAGATAGAGTTATTAATGAGCTTGCTCCCAACAGTCCATTAACTTTTCGGCAGTCCAGCCGAAAAGAGCTTCCAACACAAAGTTTTGGGAAGCCCCTTCATATAGAAACCATAAACATTGTTTATCTGTTCTTACCTGACCTTCAAAGGCCCATGTTCAACTCACATCACAAAATGTACTTATTTTTTTTCCATCATCCCTGTAATCTTTATAGTTCTATTACTTAGGGAAGTATTGTTTTCTTCAGTTAAACTTCAAGACACACAGAGACTTCTGTATCAATAGGCCAGCATACCTCTTCTTTTGTAAGTAAAAATCATTTGCCATCCTCACAGTGTGAATAGTTCAGGCTTCCGAAATGCAAGAGTTATGATGGCATAACTTGTATCAGGGTTACAAAGAAAGACATCTGCTGCTTGGATAGAGTGACCATTTTGTCGTGTCTTGCAGAACATGAAGGATTGAAAGCAGTCAGAAACTGAACAAAATTAAATTTTTCTTATGCTAATCTAGTTCTGTTGGGATTTTCTGTCCCCACAACATAAAAGGTAAGTCACTCTTTGTGTGGTGAAACACCCAGGAATCTGTATGTGAAAGGAGCAACTATAAAACTCTCCTCTCAGAGTGAACTTACTTAAATGATTTTACATTACCTTCTCTCATCGAGGATGAGTAGATTCAGCCAAATTCCTAGATGCACTAATCTTTTTAAATATTCTCTGATTATTATATGTAGGTTCTTTTTTATTTTTATTATAAGTTAAATTTTATTAACTCTGTATCCCAGCTGTATCCCACTCCCTTGTTCCCTCCCACCCTCCCTCTCATCTCCTCCCTGCTCCTTTCCAAGTCCACTGATAGGGGATGACCTCCTCCCCTTTCATCTGACCCTGTTTTATCAGGTATCTTTAGGACTGGCTGCATGCAAAGTCTTCCTCTGCAGCCTAGCAGGGCTGCTCCTCCCTTGGGGGGTGGGGAGGTCAAAGAGCAAGCCATTGAGTTCATGTCAGAAATAATCCCTCTTCCCCTTACTAGGTATCCACTTGGATACTGAGCTACCACGGGCTACATCCGAGCAGAGGTTCTAGGTTATATCCATACATGGTTCTTGGTTGGAGAAACAGTCTCACATAAGAACCCTGTGCCCAGATATATTTGGTCCTTTTGGAGTTCCTATCATTTCCACGTCATACAAACTCCCCCTTCTTTCATATGATTCCCTGCACTCTGCCGAAGGTTTGGTTATGAGTCTTAGTATCTGCTTTGATACACTGGTAGGTAGAGTCAGAGGCCCTCTGTGTTAGGCTCCTGTCCTATGCCCATCCCATTTGTCTTTCTAAGTGAGGATTGATCATCTTACCCTGGGTCTTCTTTCTTGTTTATCTTCTTTAGGTGTATAGATTTCATTATGTTTATCATAACTTATAGGTCTATATAAGTGAGTATATACCATGTGTGGCTTTCTCCTTTTGGGATACCTCACTCAGAATGATGTTTTCTAGATCCCACCATTTGCCTGCAAATTTCATGATTTCCTCGTTTTTGATTGCTGAGTAGTATTCCATTGTGTAGAAATACTACAATTTCTGTATCCATTCTTCCGTTGATGGACATCTGGGTTGTTTCCACATTCTGGCTATTACAAATAAAGCTGCTACAAACATGGTTGAGCAAATGTCCTTGATAAGTCTGTAAGAGTGATTTTGCAAGTGTGCTTATAGTGCCTGGGCAACTATCCAATTAGTAATAATGAGACATTATACTTTTTGATCAACCAGAAAATACAGCTTATATCAAAACCCACAAATGAAAAAGAATATGTTCAATTATGCATATAAGTTTTTAAAATCACCATGTCAATAATTCCTTGATTTCACTTTTGTTTTTTATTCTTTATAATGAGGTTTCAGTTTTCTTCTAAAGATGTGTGCGGATATTAGGTATTTGACCCTAGCACAGCATATTATGAAAAACAAATTACTATAGAAACATTCACTTCAAATGAATTACCCAAACAATATTTAAAAGCTTATTAGTATAATAAAAGCAAACAATAATTAAATATGAGACACTACATAATAAAGTATGCTCATGTATTGCATGAACTGTTATACAACAGCTTCTTTTTCCCTCATTGTTATTGTGGCTTCCTGTTCCATGATAATCTCTTCAATTTGAGGAAAAAATGAATAAAAATAGAATTAAGTATGCTTTACCCTTTTGTAAAGGAGGTGTTCTATTGGTCACTGCACAGATTGACTTATGCTTGCTGTCAAAATTTATCACTAAGTGTTGTATTATCACTATGTATTGTAACAATTTTAGAAGACTGTCCATAAAACAGATGTTGTCAAAGTTAACAAAGGATGGAAAGAGTGAAGTAGGTTTGCAGGCCTTATATTTAAACTTCTTCATTGTATCCATTATCTAAAGTTGTCATAACATAATGACATATTTTAAAGTACCATTAAAATTAATATTTTTAATTTAAATGTATTTTTAAAAATTTAATCATTTTACATCCTGATCATAGTCCCCTCCCTCTTCTCATCATGGTCCTAACATCCTTCTCTCTTCCCCCTTCCCTTCCCCTAGTTGTCAGAAAGGAGGACCCCGCCTCTCCTACCAACTGATCCCAGCCTCTCAAGTCTCATAAGGACTGCCTGCATCCTTCTTCTCAGTGGCCTGGCATGGCCACCCAGCCAGGGGGAAGTGATCACAGTCCAGGCCAGAGACAGCATCTGGTACCCTTCATGTAGGAGACCCACATGAAGACTGAGCTGCCTATAGGGTACATCTGAGCAGAGGACCTATGTCCTTTCCATTTGCATGATCCTTGGTAGGTGCATCAGTCTCTACAGGCCTCCCTGGGCCCAGCTTTGTAGGCTCTCTTTTCTTGTGGTGCTCCTATGCCCTCCTGGTCCTTTCTCCACTCTTCCATACGACTCCCTGTACCCTGCCCAGTGTTAGACTGTTTGTTTCGATCCCCTGCTAGGTGGAAACTTTCAGCGGACATCTACTGTATCCCCACCTGTGATGTCAAGCAGTACTATAGAGCAACAGTAATGAAAACCTTATAATACTGGTGTAGAAACAAACTAGTGGATCAATAGAATCGAACAGAAAAACTCAGGAATAGACTCAACACCTATGGACACTTGATTTTTGACAAAGGAGCCAAAACTATACAATGGAAAAAAAGATAGCATCTTCAAAAAATGATGCTGATCTAACTAGATGTCTTCTTGTAAAAAAAATGCAAATAGAGTCATATTTCTCACCTTATACAAAACTAAAGTCCAAGTGGATCAAATACCTCAACATAAAACCAGACACATTAAATCAACTAGAAGAAAAAATAGGGAAGAGCCTTGAACTCATTGACACAGGAGACAACTTCCTGAACAGAACACCAACAGTCCAGACTCTAAGATCAACGATTAACAAATGGGACCTCATGAAATTAAAATAAAACTTTTTATCTGTGCAGAATAAATTATCCCTTTTCCATATTTACTGTATACATTTTGTAATCATTACTTAGGTCTTCTTTTTAATCAGTATAATTTTCCCTAGCCCCTATAATGAACTTCCAAGCATGAGTCATTCTTTCTCTTCTCTATTTTTAAATCATTGAACAAACTATAAATCTTGTCACTTATAAAAAGCATGCCTCATGTGAAGTTTGTGGGTACTTCCTGGGTGTCCTCTTTGTCATCCCTAATATCCGTTATATTTTCCATTTCTACTTAATTTCCATGTTTTTTTTCTCCTACATAGCCAATTCTTTTCTTTAGCATTTTGAGGTCATATATTAGTGTTTGCATAAAAAACTGTATGTTGATTATTTTACCACAATCATGCTCTCCTCTACTTATATGTTGTCCTAATTCTCCTTTAAAACTAAATTTTTTGAAGGGATTTTCCCCCATGTTTTTGATCACTTTCCATTCACATCTCAACCAGGGTATCTTGGCTTCCATTAGTATTGCTCACTGTCCCTTGTCCTTCTCTGTGCTGCTAAATGAAGCATCCACTGCCCCTACAGTCCTGAGGCATTGTGCTGTAGTGATTTCTAGGTGGCTTCTGAGGTACTGTTATTGTCTGGAATTCTGTTCTATTTTATGTGTTCTGGTTTCTTTACTAACCTATTCTTTTTTTGAGTTTTTTTTTTTAAATTATCAGTTATTACAATTTATTCACTTTGTATCCTGGCTGTGGCTCCCTCCCTCCCCTCCTCCCAGCCCCACCCTCCCTCCCTGCTCTCCTATGTCCTGCCTGCCCTTAGTCCACTCTTAGAGCAGGTCCTCCTCCCTTTCTATCTGACCCCCGCCTACCAGGTCTCATCAGGACTGGTTGCTTCAGTGTAATGGTCTACTAAGTGTCTTCAAAACCCTATTTTGAGTAAGTGGAACAGGAGTGGATCCTGAATGTCTAACAATCTTCCAGTGCTAATGTTGTTATTCTCTTTAATATTTTGTGATGAGTATTTCTACACAATTACTGAAAAAAATGCAAACAACATACATTTTAAAACATCTCAGGAATCTCTCTCTAGGTGCTTTCATCAGTCCTGTTTGCTTTAATCTGATGGCTCCTATATAAATGTCTATCCTTATCTTTTTATTTTTTTTAATTTTTAAGGCAGTACAATAAGCTTCTGTTTAAAATCATCTGTAGATGACTCAATAAATCTTTCTTCTTTGTTTAAATATAGTACTTTATCTATAGTAATACAGATATAAACCTTTACTTCCTTATGTAAGTTAATGATGTTTCTATATACTCAGTAGAAAAGTAAAAAAATCTCATTTATAGGTGCTCTCCTTTTAGCTTACCTTTAACCTATTTTTATAGATTTTAGTTGAAATATCATGTTAATTAATATTCCATTACAAAATTAATTTCCATTACAAATTAATTCATTGACTTCATTTACTGTGTTTTTACTTCAGGTTTCTTCTCAAATTTGTTAATTGTCTCTATTTTATTCTACAAACTTGTTTGAAGTCTAAGCATTATGCTAGGTGTTGCTATGATGTTAAATTAACTGATACATGAGCCCTAATGCTGCAGAAGAACCAAGATTCTGTTAGTTTAGTTTCCAAATGAATTAGCACCTAGCATACTAGTTGGGATTCTAACGTTTATAGAATTAATATTTCAAAAAGATAAAGTAGAGATGATAAGGTTTTAATCCAGATATTTTGACCTTCTAACTCTGTAATTTATTCTGTTTCTGTGATACTTAACTCACTCAAACTGAATTAATTTTCAACTGTCATTAATTTAAATAGCTACTTGATTTCTCCCTTAGGCCTTTACTGCCAGATCGAATGGTTCATCACTGCTAATGTCAGCAGTGCTTTGTAATTGGGCTAAGTGAAAACCAGAATTTGGTTACATTTTGTTAAAGAACAATTAATTACATGATATGTGGACAAAGAATTGACACCTAAAATTAAATGCTAAAGATGCTAGAGATTATTTAACCAAAATATGCCAAGTTAATTTCCTCTCAGGGCCAACAGCTGCTACTTGATAGTGACTTTTAGAAGTGCTAAAATGTGCTTTGTCTGGGCATGCACTTGAAGAGCGCTGAACCACTTGTTACCATAGAAGCAGAATGGGCTTCCAGGTTCGTAACATCAGCTCATTTACAGAATTTCCTATTTCTCTTAATATTTTTCTAGAGATTATTATACAGACATAGATTTTGTTATTGTGGGGTTTTTTTTCTTTTTTCTTTTCTGTGTGTGGAATAACACCCAACAAACTTAGCATACTATGTCAAGGCAGTGAGTCCCACTACTCAGAAGACTGATGGCAAGTTTAAGGCTAGACAGAGCTTCATAATGAGTCCCTGCCTGTAATAACTAGGTAAATAAATAGATATTAAGATTTATTTTATTCAATACTTGGTTGATTATTAATGTTTATTATTTATTTGTCTTTTAGTTCAAAAGCAGTTATTCCTAAACCAGCTGTTTGCTCAAATCACCACACAGACAGTAGCATGTATATAGTTAACCTAGAACACAATGCTGGTCAATGATTACTCCATTCTAAACCTCCAAGCCCACATAATTTCCTCCCATTCAGCTTTTCTGTATTATACTTGCTTCTAGTCATATCTTAGGTCTGGTTCATTTCTCCTGGTGGTTCTTCTCCTCTAATATCTCTTCCTGACTCTCCTCCCACTAGCTTCTTTCTCCTCCCCTTCAGACCAGAATATCCCCCCATATTTTCTCCATTGCTCAGTATTGGCTGGTTGTTTTTATTGACAATGCAGAAAACAAATGGTGGCATGTTTATACAAATTTGAGACAGGTGATACTTAGAATAAACATCACAATGCAATATCTAGATTGAAACCAAAGAGTGGGTTAGAGAAATCAGCATTTGAATGAAAAAGGGTAAATTGTATATATTCCATAAGAACATTATACCAACAAGATACCTAAGCAATATCAACAGTAATGTCTTTTATGTTGTTTAGTATTTGTCAGTGTGCAAGTGCCATGTCTAACTCAGTGTATTACTGCATAAATATGGATGAAATAGACATGACTTTGAATAAAGTCACTATCAGATGTTGCAGTTGGGAATATTGAAAAAGACACATGGACAGAATATTTCATAAATGTCCAACTAGTAAGCCCTACTGAGTTCATTCCACGCCTGATGAAATAGACACACCCAGGTAGTACAGAGTTGGATTAGAATGCTTTATTTGTGCCAGGTGTGTGTGAAGAGAGTTTGCCATTTGAATTAGTAGGGAAGATACACCTTCAAAATCTTGTGCTCCACTGAAACAGCTGGGCCTAAGTAGGACAAAAGAAACTGAAAGGCAAAACCAGGTTCTCTTTTCTGGTTTTAGAAAGCTATCTTCCCTGCTCTCACAAGCTTGGGCTGTAGAGGTGACTCGGAGTTTAAGAACTCTTGCCTCTCTTGCAGAAAACCAGAACGTTGACTTCCAGCAGCCTGTGCTTGTTGAGAACCATTTGTGACTCTAGTCCCAGGGGATCTGATGCCCTCTTCCAGACAATGAAGACACCAGGCCAAAATCGGATGTATATACATTTATGCAGCCAGACACTCATGCATAAAATTATAATTAGTAAATCTTTTAAAAATGAAGAACTGATTGCACTGTCTTCAACCATTGACCCCAGGGTACACCACTGGCTCCCAGTTCTTTCAGACCTCCTTTGTCCTTCATTCCTAGGCGTGAAGACGTAGACTGAGTCATGATGCCATATTTTCTGGTTATGTATTGCATACAACCTATGATGTGGCTTCCTGGCCTCCATTGTCATGTGACCCAACCTCTCCAATAAAATCTGTGTGTGTGTGTGTGTGTGTGTGTATCTGTCTGTCTGTCTGTCATTTTATGGATCCTCTCTCTCTCTCTCTCTCTCTCTCTCTCTCTCTCTCTCTCTTTTGTGTGTGTGTGTGTGTGTGTGTGTGTGTGTGTGTGTGTATAAACCATTACCTGTTAACTATGTCATTTTGGATATTCCCAACTGAAAGAGTTGCTAGTGATCATATTTAGGACCATTTCTACTCCAAAACTTCTCAAATTCAATTCTAATTTGCAATTCCAAGTACTTGAAAATACATGTACTTGTATTTACAATAAACTTTTTCATGTGCTGAAGTGTATTTTCAGCTGTGGCAAATGAGATTTGTGGAGGTTCATGGTGGAATATTTCTGAAAGTGTGCTGGTAACAGAAATCAGAGAGTACTCACTTAATTGAGTAAACAACCCTCTCATGAAAGAATAAAAATCATAGAAATATACAGCAACAGCCAGGATAAAAAATCTTGACTATCTATGAATATTCAAACATATAATACAAGTATTTTAAATGTAGAATATGGAAACATATTAGCAAATATATATAATTTGAGTTTGACTATTGCCACAGCCAATATATAAATTTTAATATATGGTAATAAACATAGATATGTGTGATGTCAAGATAAAAACTTTCTGTGTTATTGTAATTACAGGAAGTAGAGCAACAACTATACAACCTCATAAAGGAAGTGCTAGAGAAGCTGATCTTTGGAGAATCTCCTTATTCTGGGTTTCTCCTTATCTCCTATGAGCTCTACAATAAACTGAGAAATTCAAGGTGTCACTCTATCAGGATTCTGAATGATCTGCCTGTGATAGAGCAATAACTTTCAGTTGTGTTCACATGGGACTGCCAGGCTGAACCATCAAGATGTGTAGATAGACAGATGGATGAACAGATAGGTTGGCGAATGGGTTTATTATAAGAACTGACTCATAGACACTCATGGAACCTGAGAGTTATTGCTGTTAGTCAAGGAAAGATCCAAGGAGGCTGGCAGTATGGTCTAGACAAACCCTGAACTCCTCAGAGCCAGGGAGACTGGCAGTATGGTCTAGACAAACCCTGGACTCCTCAGAGACATGGAGGTTGGCAGTATAGCCCAGCCCAGCTTTGGGGCCCTCAGGAGCATGAAGCTGGAAGTGTGCCTTATCCCAGCCTTGGAATCCTTAAGACCAGGAAAGTTGCCATGACAGGTCTTCGAAGCTAAAGATCTAATACCTGAGATGGCCACTGTTGTAATCTGAGTCTCAAGTCTGTAAAGGGTACAGGATAGGCAAAAAAGAAAATGCTAGCATCAGAAAGATACAAAAGTATAGCCTTCCCTGTCTTTGTTATATAAGAACTCTTGGTAGAATTTGTGTTGTCTTCTCTCATGGATAACAGGAGCTTTAGTTCATGGATAACAGGAGCTAATTTCTTCTGAAGAGACTTCACACGTGGACACAAAAGTTAAGGTTAGCAATGCAGAGGGCATTCTTTGATCCAGTCAATATCATAGCTAAAATGAACTGTCAGAGTCCTGTTTCATGTGCTTGCTTTACCTCCCTTCCCCCTTTTCTTAAAATATTATTTTTCTTAGCTTGTAGTTCTCAAATAAAGAATCAACATTGTAATCCTTGCCTCAGGCTCTACTTTCAATAAAATCCAAGTGCTAAAAGAGTATCCTGTTGGGGGTAACATTATCAGATATAGGTTACAAAATAGCATTTTCTCAGAAGCATTTACTAGGCCAAATTTGCATTGATATTAGAATGTGTATGTATGTATATTTAAAACACACACAAAAACTAATTAATAAGATGGACACTATTATAGCACTAAATGCTTCAGAATGTTAGTGTTTGGGGGGGGAGGGCTTAGGAAATAACTAACACAAACCATTGTCAGTATTAGTTCCATAAATTTCATTTTAAGAAGAAAAACTGTACGGCAATAGAAATTTTACAAAAATCCTCAATGAAAAAGCTCTCCCACGGGGAGGAGTGGGTGGCTGGGATCCTACACAATTCTGGACATAGAGAAAATGATAGAGATGTGACAGCAGCATTAGGGACTGAGCTCACAACATTTGGAGTAGGAAGCCTACCAATAAGTATCCATACAACTGTTTCTGATACAGTGTCTGTATGCTAAGCTTTACTGTACATTTTAGTTACAGTACTATTTTCACTTGTGAAGGAGTCTATGGCCTAACTGTATTTCCTTTATGGCTTCAGCATTTACAACAACATGTTTTCAAATATTTACCTTTTTAATAAGTGTCCTAAGACATTGCTGAATCTTTATTTAAAAAAAAAAAGTATTTGTTGGTCAATTGGTCTGTTTAGACGATGCTAAAAGCTTCTTGATTTGTTTATCTCAAGTAACTGGTCAGTTTCCTGAATTAAATCTTTAAACTTTGTCGTATGATTGGTTCAGCTCCCGATTTTCAAAGGTCTACTGTTTTCCACGAGAGGAAAGCCCCTTTTACTTTCCTATTCCTATACTATTTTAAAGCATAATATTGTTTTCTTTAGCTTTCTTTCAAAGGAATGGTAAGTAGGCCCTTCTGAAGGTGCTATGTAATCTAAAGTATTTTTACTATTTCTGGTAGTTTTTTTTTTAACAGATCTTTATTCAGTTTTCAGCAATATCCATCAAATTTGTTTGCGTTCATATCTTTTCCCCTGCCCCGCATATGTGTTGTTTAAGTTCGTGCTTAAGAAGAACATCTATGGAAACTCAATCCTTATTTGAAAGTGATGCTTTTGAAGTTTTTCCCTTGGGGAATATCAGGGCGTAGATTTCTTGCATAGCTTTTTATGGCAAAAAAGGCTTGTAGATTTACTTAAGCAGGATGATCTGAAATAAGTATGTTTGGCAAATAAAATGCCCACTCAGGATGCTTTCTCAGGAGCAGCGCTTCCCTGCTGAGTCCAGGAGAGCAAATCTGTGTGTTATTTGGAGCGCTATAAAAGACTTTGAAGATTTTCAACTGTAAATGATGGTATTAAAAGACTAAATTAAATGTACTTAAGAAGTTAAAATACTTTGACTGAGTGATAATTGCTATAATAAAATGAGTTAACATTTTCTTGTCAAAAGGAGTAAGTATCTCATATGTTTGTTTTATGTGAAAAACTGGGGAAAACCAGATTGGCCCAAATATTTCAAAAGTTATTTAAATATCTAAAATGTAAATAGTATTTTTTTTATTATACATTGATTCAGTTAATGTGTGATGAAAGACAGTTTTTAGGTGTACGACCTTTACCAGTGTGAAACTTTTTTTTTTTTTTTTTTTTTTTTTTTGGTTATGTGGTCATATTTCTGAATTAGGAACCAAATGGAAAATTTTTTGCCATCTATCTGTACCCAGTAAATAGATTAATACCTGGTTTCCATATTAAATACAATCACTGAGTGAATGAGAACTATTGAACTAACAAGTATAACTGGGCATAACAGTTAGGAAATAATCTTACTAGTGGTGCTTTGAAAAAAAATCACCTGCAGTGGTTAAGAATTATAGTCCTTTGCCATACTGCCCAGTTTATAGTCATGCACACAGATAGCATTACCAGATGTAATGCTCCAAGTTTTAGCACCGGATGTAGAATACCGAGAACTGACAGTTGGATAAAACTCTTAGATAGTGTGAGTTTTTCCATATTATTTTGCTAAAAGTTAAGAGAGCTGCGTAATGCCGCACCTTAAAGATGGAGCTGGTTTCCGCCTTCCACCTTCCCGATGGTAAGTGCTCTCTGTCACAAACAACTCCATATTTGGCTAAGGCTGAGGATCTGGCTTGCTTCCCTGTATGTGGACCTATCTGCATTGCCCACGTGGCACGCTGGGGTTGGCTACCCAGAGGCTATTTAAGCTGTGGGCTGGCTTTCCCCAGGGTCAGAAGATTGTTCAAGGTTCCTGAATAAACTGCATTGAGAAGAAAAATAAATAAATAAATATGCGTTGTTTTTTTTTTGTTTTTTTTTTTTTATCTCTGGACTTCTTGGTTATGTTTTTTTTTCTTTTTTCTTCTTCTTCTTCTTCTTCTTCTTCTTCTTCTTCTTCTTCTTCTTTAATCAATTTTAAGTACCTGACATGGTTTTTGTTATTATTTTGGGCTTTGTTTTGTTTTGTTTTGTTTTGTTTGTTTGTTTGTTTCCTCGTTTTTGAGACAGGGTTTCTCTGTGTAGCCTTGGCTGTGCTGAACTCACTTTGTAGACAAGACCGGCCTCGAACTCACAGAGATCTGCCTGCTTCTGCCTCCCTGAGTGCTGGGATCAGAGTCATGTGCCACAGCATCCAGCTGGCACAGTTTATTTTAGTAATTATTTGTAAATACTATGAATAACTAGTACAACCATGAAAAACTATGAATAACTCACTAGGATGCTCAGCTTTATCTCCTGCCATTTATTTATCTATCTATCTATCTATCTATCTATCTATCTATCTATCTATCTATTTATTTATTACAATTTATTCACTTTGTATCCTGGTTGTAGCCCTCTCCCTCACCTCCTCCCAGTCCCACCCCCAGTCCCTCTTCTCTCCCTATGTACCTTTCTTAGTCCACTGATAAGTGAGGACCTCCTCCCCTTCTATCTGACCCTAGCCTATCAGGTCTCATCAGGGCTAGTTGCATCATCTTCCTCTGTGGCCTGGCAAGGCTGCACCCTCCAGGGTGAGGTGATTAAAGAGCCAGCCACTGAGTCCATGTCAGAAATGGTCCCTGTACCCCTTCTGAGCAACTTATGGGCTTCATCTGAGCAGGGGTTCTAGGTACTCTCCGTGCATAGTCCTTGGTTAGAGTATCAGTCTCTGCCTGATGCCCTGGGCCCAGGATTTTTGTCTCTGTTAGTCTCCTTGTGGAGTTTCTGTCCCCTCCAGGTAGGCCACTATCTCTTGCTCTAACACTCTTTCTACCACTTTTTCTGCAATGATACTTGAACCTTAGAAGAAAGTAGGTGCTATAGATGTCCTAATTTGGAACTGAGAAGTACACAATATTTTATTCTTTACATGTTGATAAATTTTAAGTCTCTATATTAACCATTATCTGTTATAAAAAGAATTTTCCTTGAAGGGGGTTAAAACATACAGTACTCTGTGTGTGTAGATAAGAAATCAGGGGATAGTTTAATACTTTGTCCATTTGTATAATATTATTATAAAATTTTACTCTTGAGTCTATCACATAGCCAGACAAGTTTTTGTTCTAATTAATAATAGCCAGGCATGAGTGTCATCTTTGCAAAAAGACTTCAAATGCAATTTGAATAATGTTTACTCATGAAGTTTCATGGGCTGGTACTATTGGGAGATATGGCCTTATTAGAGTAAGTCTGGCCTTATTGGAGGAAGTTTATCACTTGGGGTGGGCTTTGATGTCTCAAATCATCAAATCAGGCCTAGTGTGACAGTCTCTTCCTGCTGCCTGTAAACCAAGATTTAGATCTCTCAGCACCATACATGCCTGTGTGTCACCCTGTTTCCCACCACTGTAAAAATAGACTAAACCTTGAAAACCATGAGCCATCCCCCATTAAATTGTTTTCTTTATAAGAGCTGCCATGGTCATGGTCTCTTTTCACAACAATTGAAATCCTAACTAAGACAACATGTAAACGATTTGATTAAGAGGTATGGAGTAAAGTAGTTTTGTTTGTTACCTCTGAGCATTAAGGATATGAACACAAATAAGAAATATATTCTAATAACCAAAGATACAGATACCATAAATATTGAGGACCATTTTTCTGAATGTTGACCTATAACTGATAGAATATTTTTGAGAGTCATGTACTATGAAGCACAATATTGGTTCTGTTAGATTAGGGCTTTTAAGATGCAGTCCTCCTGGACTTGAATTTTCATCCTCCTGTCACATGCTTTTCAACATTTGTTTACCTGCATGTACAACCAGCAAGAATGAAAGACAGTGATCTTCAATTTGTAGAAGAAAGCAAATTTAGCATTTTCTTTTTCTTTCCACTTTATTAACACCCTATAATTTGTTATTATAGTTAGGGCCCTGACTTACCAAAAGTTTAAAAATAATTACTTTATTGATATAATTTTATATTCATATAATACCAATCAGCCAAATCTGTTGTGATAACAACCTGTTAATCTTCTAAATAGGCAAATGCTAAAGCTCAGGGTAGATTTTGTGGCCTCTTACACCACTGATCACTGCTTGATATTTACCTCAAGATTATTGTTTATATGCAAAAGAAAAAGTCAAAGAGCAAATACACAGCAAATATATTGCTAATACACAATATATATTTCATATGCCAACTGGGTCTGTTTGACATTAAATAGTTCGTGAAAATCATTTTAAAATATGTATAGTGCCTCTGGAGGTAAAGAGAATATATTTCATCTTCAAACTTATTAGTAACCACTACCATCTTTTTCACTGATACAATTTTCTCAGTGTTCACTTTGATTCTTCCCCAACCATTGCTTAATAAGGTATACATTGTTTGATAAGAATGTTTTATATGTCAGATACAGTCATATAATTAAAGATAAATTAAAATGGGAAGAAGGAATAAAATAACTCTTTAAGTCTGCAATGATTAAGCATGGTTCAAGTAGCTGGTTAAAGTACAAACATGTTTAAATTACCACTTGTCATCAATGGTTCATGCAAATACATATCCTCCTAATTCATTTTTCCATCTTGTACTTCTATTGTTTACTCTCATGTTTTGAATCTATTGCTTTTGTTATAATTCTAAGTAAATCACCTCAACAATTTGTAAAATTCTTAAGACTCTGGAGTCATCAGCAACACAGTAGAATATGTTACAAAACAGGCCTAAAACACAGAAATGAATTTCCTTACAAGAGACATAAACTGGCTCA
>REGO01000294.1:1556280-1571280 GCA_010120015.1 Rhombomys opimus | reverse complement strand
AATGTAAGCAAATGTGCAAGTATTTTATGAAAATCAAAGGTATAGAACTTCAAAAATCTTAAATTTGCATTTTGAGCATAACTTTAAAAATAAAGTACACAGAGAAAAAGATGTAATGTTCTTATCAAACTCTTGTGTGATCTGTAGATTTGCAATTCAATGTTGTCTAAAATAAGGTTGGTAATGTATACTTTGATGTTCAATATCTCCAAAG
Source organism: Rhombomys opimus (assembly GCA_010120015.1). Lineage (NCBI taxonomy): Eukaryota > Metazoa > Chordata > Mammalia > Rodentia > Muridae > Rhombomys > Rhombomys opimus. The sequence continues at coordinate 1,571,066 of REGO01000294.1, read as the reverse complement.
GACTCATTTCATAATAATTTTATTTGAAAAAAATCTAAGATATTAATGGTGGTCAATATAAAATTACTGCCAGTTTTGAGAATTCCAAAGAGTCATTCATTTCAAATAATGTAGTTTCCTAAACATAATTTTTTAAATCAGTTATAGATATTTTTCCCTCCGAGAAGGAACATTTTTTCTTCCCCCTTACCAGAAGGACTTGCCTCTTTCAATGTGAACATTATTGGATTAAGAATAAATCCTAGCTTGGTGTGGTGGCACATGCCTTTAATCCGAGCACTGAAGAGGCAGACAGATCTGTGTGTGTTCAAGGCCAGAATGGTCCACAGATTGAGTTCCAGGACAGCCAAGGCTACATAGAGAAACCGTGTCTCAATAAACCAAGCAACCAAACAACAACAACAGAGGACACTGTCATCAAAACAAAGCGACTGTTTACAGACTGGGAAAGAATCTTCACCAACCCTTTATCTGACAGAGGGCTAATATCCAGTGTATATAAAGAACTAAAGAAGCTGAAAAGCAGCAAACCAAGTAATCCAATTAAAAAATGGGGAACAGAGCTAAACAGAATTCTCGATAGAGGAATATCGAATGGCAGAGAAAAACTTAAAGAAATGCTCAACCTCATTAGCCATTAGGGAAATGCAAATCAAAACGATCCTGAGATTTCACCTTATAACCATCAGAATGGCCAAGATGAAAAACTCAAGTGACAACACATGCTGGAGAGGTTGTGGAGAAAGGGGAACCCTCCTCCATTGCTATTGGGAATGTAAACTGGTACAACCACTTTGGAAGTCAATCTGGAGCTTTCTCAGACAATTAGGAATAGTGCTTCCTCAAGACCCAGCTATACCACTGCTAGGTATATACTCAAAATTTGCTCAAGCACACAACAAGGACATTTGCTCAACCATGTTTGTAGCAGCTTTATTTGTAATAGCCAGAACCTGGAAACAACCCGATGTCCATCAACGGAGGAATGGATACAGAAATTGTGGTATTTCTACACAATGGAATACTACTCAGCAATCAAAACCGAGGAAATCATGAAATTTGCAGGCAAATGGTGGGATCTAGAAAAGATCATTCTGAGTGAAGTATCCCGGAAGGAGAAAGACAAACATGGTATATACTCGCTTATATAGACCTATAGACCTACAAGATATGATAAACATAATGAAATCTATACACCTAAAGAAGATAATCAAGAAAGCAGACACGGGGTAAGATGATCAATCCTCATTTAGAAAGACAGATGGGATGTGCATTGAACGTATGACAGGAGTCTACCGCCGAAGGCATCTGAAAGACTCTATCTAGCAGTGTTTCAAAGCAGATATTAAGACTCATAACCAAACCTTAGGCAAAGTACAGGGAATCATATGAAAGAAGGGGAGTTAGAATGATGTGGAAAGGATAGGAGCTCCACAAGGACCAAATATATCTAGTTACAGGGGTCTTTTCTGAGACTGACACTCAGCGAAAGACCATGAATGGATATAGCCTAGAACCTCTGCTAGGATGTGGCCCATGGTAGCTCAGTAACCAATTGGTTTCCCATAGTAAGGGGAACAAGGACTATTTCTAACAGGAACTCAATTGCAGGCTCTGTGACCTCCCTACCCCCCAAGGGAAGAGCAGTCCTGTTAGGCCACAGAGGAGGACTTTGCAGCCAGTCTTGAAGATACCTGATAAAACAGGGTCAGATGAATGGGGAGGAGGTCCTCCCCTACCAGTGGACTTGGAAAGGGCCAGGGAGGAGATGAGGGAGGGAGGGAGGGTGGGATTGGGGAGGGAAAGAGGGAGTGGGATACAGCAGGGATACAGAGTTAACAAAATGTAACTAATAAGAAAAATAAAATAAAATAATCACCATTTATAAATAAATAAATAAATAAATACATAAAAAATCCTATCAATGTTTCAGGCTCCATATCTTCCATTGCTAGGAGTCTTAGCTAGGGTCACAGAAATTTTCATTCTCCTGGGTTTAATAATTTATCCTATCATTTATGTATTAGCAGAAATATTCCTTCTTCCCCTTGCCCAGCCTCATGGAATATTTAGTTGTTTCCCATCTAGGTCTCCATGCACTGATGGTGTTAGGACACTGTATGGAAAGATTTAGTCTCATTCTGGGAAACAGAACATGAGAAAAACTATAGTTCAATAATGTTGGATTAGTGTTACAGTGTAATCACACAACAGTTCATTAAAGTCCTGAACAAATAATCAATTTCCCCTTTGTTATATAGATGCCTACCCTACTCACATATGTGAAAGGGAATATTTCACATATGCATGAATAAAAGTTGAGCTAAGGTAGGTTTTTTGTTTTTGTTTTTTAATTCTTTATTAATTACACTTTATTCACTTTGTATCTCCCCTCCTTCGTGGTTCCCTCCCTCCTCCTGTCCCAATCCCTCCTTTCCTCCACCCTCTTCATGCATGCCCCTTCCCAAGTCCACTGATAGGGGAGGTCTTCTTTTCTTTCCTCTGATTCTAGTCAATTAGGTCTCATCAGGAGTGGCTGCAATGTCTTCTTCTGTGGCCTGGTAATGTTGCCTCTCCCTCAGGGGGAGGTAATTAAAGAGCAGACCAATCAGTTCTAACATAGGTTTTGTGCAGAATAACTTCATGTATCATTTTAAATTAAGAGAAAACATTTTTAATGTGGGTATATTTAGATATTAGGCACTACTGTTATTCCTAAAATACATTTTCCAAATAATCTTTTTTTTTCAAATATAATTTTTAGATATAAGCACAATAAATTATGTTTTATTAGAAATGTTTGTGATAGACCTGTATGACAAGAACTTCAAGTCTTTGAAGAAAGAGATTGTAGAAGATGGAAAGATCTCCCATGCTTGTGGATCAGTAAGATTAACATAGTAAAAATGACCATCCTGCCAAAAGCAATCTACAGATTCAGTGCAGTTTCCATCTAAATTCCAATACAATCCCTTACAGACCTCAAAAGAGCAACCATTAACTTCATTTGGAAAAATAAAAGGCTTGATGTGCTGGGTAAGGTTGGTATAGAGAATGGAGGACTCCCCTTTTCAGGGGCAAAAGGGAGAGGGGAGGAGGGATTGAGAGGAGAGGAGTGAGGGGCCACCTTTGGGATGTAAAGAGGAAAAAAAGAAAAGAATAAAAAGAACTTTTTGACAAAATTTCACTTATTAATTTATATATGATGCAGTACCTATTTTCAAAATTAGACTAAAGTTATTTCAGAAATAAATGGATGCTAAAATAATAATGTTTCACTGCATTGTAAGGACATTTATTCCATCAAGAGCACTTTGAAAGAATAAGTATTTTTGTTTTGTTTTATTTGTGTCTGTGTGTGTGTGTGTGTGTTTGTGTGTGTAAAACCTTCGTTAAACACGTTCTCTCCTGTTGACATCATTACAGACATGCAGAACTTTCCTACTGGTTCTCAAGAAAAGAAGCAACAGTAAATACCACAACAAAAATGTTTTGTAATAATGACATCCGAAATTGTTTTCTCATCTTTTTTCTTTTTTCAAGAATATATCAGTTCTGTGGTAGCGTTCTGTTCTTCCTGCCTCTTGGCTTGCTGAAATATGTGACGTATTTCCTTGCAGTTTTGTTTTCTTTGCTCTTTAGATTAGTATTCATTGTCTTGTCATTCGTTTTCAAGGAGAAAGGATTGCAGTAGCTAACTTTCATTGTCATCTTGACTGGACATAGAATTAATGGGAGACATACACTTGTGTGTGTCTTTCCTGGTGTTTACAGGGTGTTGTGTGAGGAGAGGAAGACCCTTCTTGAGCATGAATAGAATGTCACACTGGCTTCGGTCCTAGACTGGAAAACAGTAAGAACATCAACAAAACAAAAACAGCTTCAAGAGGAGAAAGCAAGCGGAGCACAGGCATTCTACCTTCTCTGCTTCTTGAGCCGCTGGATTTGAACTTCACCTTGGCAGACACGCCGTCCCACACAGTCCTGAGCCACAATGAACCTTTCCTTGCCTAAATTGCTTCTTGAAAATATTTTTTCCCCCACAGAAATGAGAAAATGAATTTTACTAAGTATGCATTGGTCTAAAACGCAGAGTTCTGACAGGAAGCAGATGTAAGGAGACAACCACATCATCTGTGAACCCTGTGCCTCTTAAAGTTCTGGAAAGAGGATGTCAGTGTGAGTTTAGGTTAATGCACATATGTACCTTATGCTTGGTCCACTGGTTCTTCAAAGCAAAGGAAATGTGATACATTTGGCCATGGTTAGCGATGTAGAGCTTAGCTGTTACAGATGATTGTGCCTTGGTCCTGATTGCTCTAGCTCCTAGAAAGAGTATTAATTTTTGCATGAATTTTCAGTCAAGGATCCCTCTGAAAAACTGAGTCATGATTATGAAGCTTTCAGTATTAGCTCAAAGTGTCACACCCTGAGACATAAGCATTATTAATTGCACAGTATAGGCTTTTGAAATTGAGGTCAGTGGGTAGTGGAAATGCTCCTGAATTCAAACAACAGGCAGGTGACTAAACAGCTCTGGACACTAGTTTTTTAGCTGAAACCTACCAAAGATCTTTCAATCTTTTATTTTGTCATAATAACCAAAACAAGTATTTAGTTCAAAACAAATGATAAAATCAAAGTGAGAAGACATCGTTTCAAATAATGCAGGTTGCTTTGAATATGTTTAACACATTTATTTTAGTATTCTAAGCACATTCTCCATCTAAAATGTCTTAAGAGGTACATTAAATATTTTTCCAATTTTAACTCTGGAAATGCCTTAGCTTTAATTAAAATAAAAAAATATTATCTCTTCTGTTTGAAAACATAGCAAAATTAATTACTGAATATTAAATGGAGCAATAGTTACTTTTGAGTCAATTTTATCAGGAGAAATCTGAGTGTAAAGAAATCATACTTTACAAGTTTTTTGATATATATATAGTAGTATATTACATTAACCTAAATGAGAACTCCAAACAGTTCTCTCTCTCCATATGTGTGTGTGTATGAAATATATACATATATATTTTTCATATACCATTACTCTAGTTTCATAGGTTTCCGTGTTTATTAAATTACATTTTTTGCATTACAGTAACTTTATATTTTCCGTTGCAGTCATTTTAAACAGTATAGATTTTTGGGTCTGAGGATTACTGAAGTGCAAAAGAAAAGTTAATGCCATCATGTAACTCACATTATAGTGAGAGGGAAAAGTTAACAAAATTACTAATATAGAGTATTGTATGAGAAGACTGGAGAACAATACACATTGGGAAGATAGGCATTGTTTCTCTATACAATTACACTAACATAATTCAGCCAGCTAGACTTTTGTTATTGGGAACTACTTTGGATCATTTATTTAAATTCTAAATTAGAAGGGCGTGCCATGTCCCTTCCAATTGCTTCAGCACCCTTTGTCGTCTGGAGTACAAAGGTAGATTTTTGTTTGCTCTGTCAAGCTTTGCTGTTTGAGCTACGTGGTAGTGCTCAGGCAGTGAAAATTCTACAATGCAGGGCTTAGTGGCACATAGTTGTTTATTATTATTACTATATTATTATTCTTATTATTTACAATTCATTCACTTTGTATCCAAGTTTGAATTCGCCCTCCCTCACCTCCTCAGTTCTGACCCTCCATACCTCTTCCTCCCCTAGAGGAAGTCCTCCTCCCCTACTGTCTGACTGAGGCCTATCAGGTTCCATCAGAACTGTCTGCATCCTCTTCCTTTGTGGGCTGTCTAGGTAGCCCCACTAGGGAGATGTGATCAAGGAGCAGGCAACTGAGTTTATGTCAGAGACTGTATCTTCTCCCTTTACTAGGGAACCCACATGGAGACTGAGCTGTCTGTGGGCTACATTTGAGCATGGTCTTTGGTTGATGCATCGGTCTCTGCAGTGCCCCCTGGGTCCAGCTTTTTTTTTGGCTTTGTTGGTCTCCTTGTGGGGCTCATGTCCCCCTCTAGATCCTTCTATCTGCCCCTTCTTCCAATAGACTCCCTGCTGTATAAGTACCGTGCACACTAATGGACTGCCCCACTGGAGCTCCAACCAAGGACCATGCATGGAGAGGACCTAGACCTCCTGTTCAGATGGGGCCAATTGGCAGCTAAGTCTCCATGTGGATCCCTGAATGAGAGGAGCAGGGACTTTCTCTATCATGAACTCAGTTGCCTGGTTATTGATTACTCTCCCCTGGTGATGCAGCCTTGCCAGGCCATGGAGGAAGAGGATCCAGGCAGTCCTGATGAGAGTTAACAAGCTATGGGCAGTTGGAAATGGTGGAAAACTCCCCCTTTCAGTGGACTAGGAGAAGAGGATGGGAGGGCAAGAGGATAAGAGGGAAAAGAGAGGGAGGATGAGACTGGGAAAGATATATTCAATCTGGATATATAATGAATAAACTGTGAAAAACAATAAAAGTGAAAAAGACTCCCTGCACTTTGTCCAAAGCTTGATTGTGAGTCTCTGCATTTGCTTCAGAAGCAGAAAGATACACATGGTATGTACTCAGTTATAAGAGGATATTAGGCATATAATATAGGATAAACATACTAAGGTTTACAGTCCTGAAGAAGCTAAACCACAAGGATGACCCAAGGGAAGATGTTTAATTATCATTCAGAAAGGAAACAAGGATAGACCCCTGAAGAAGTAGATGAAAAGGAACAAGACAGGAGCCTACCACAGGGGGCCTCTGAAAGACTCTACCCAACAGGGGATCGAAGCAGATGCAGAGACTCACAGCAAATATTTTTTAATTAACTTTTTATTCTTTATATTAGTTAAAGTTTATTCATTTTGTATACCAGCTATAGACCCCGTCCTCATTCCTTCTGAATCCTACCCTCCCTCATCTCCTCCCATGCCCCTCCCCAAGTCCATTGATAGGGGAGGTCCTCCTCCCATTGCATCTGTCCCTAGCTTATCAGGTCTCATCAGGACTGGCTACATTGTTCTCCTCTGTGGCCTGGCAAGGCTGCTCCCCTATCAGGCGGAGGTGATCAAAGAGCCAACCCCTGAGTTCATGTCAGAGACAGTCCCTATTCCCATTACTATGGCACCCACTTGGATACTGAGTTACCGTCAGCTACATCTGAGCAGGGGTTCTAGGTTATATCTATGAATGGTCCTTGGTTAGAGTATCAGTCTCAGAAAAGACCTCTGTGTCCAGATTTTTTGGTTCTGTTGCTCTCCTTGTGGAGCTCCTGTCCTCTCCATAAGATACTTAGCAAGTATCTTTTCAAAAAACATATTATGTTCTTTCAGTATATGCCCAAGAGTGGCACAGATGGATATCACAATAGATTGTTTTCACATTATTGAATAATCTTCCACTACTTTACCAAATATTTGGTAACAATTCAAATGGAAGTTCTATCAAAACTCAAACAGCAATTTTTGGTATGTTTGTAAAGTCACCCAGAAAAATGTTTGACTTTTCCATCTCTGTAATGGGGCACTGTAACATGTACTTACTCAAAATTAACATCTCTTATATTGGTGAGAGGGTGGATATAGTTGGGGTGATGTTGAAAGAGGGGTTTATCTCTAGGCACAATATTTGCTAATATTTGCTACTTTTAGAATATTCAATTATTAGAATAATAATATTTAATATTTAAGTATTAGATTTAATACTTATTAGATATTTAAATATCTAATATTTAAGTATTAGAATTATGAGCAGCACAATTATTTATATGTATTTATAGGAAAAAGCGATATTTATTAATAAATAAAAAATGTAACTAGCAGACATATAGAGACACTCATTTATACCAAATAAAAACAAATTTACATGACAATGGATTTTCCTAAGGCAAATAAACTGATGATGCTGACCTGAAGACATGTTCTCCTAATGTGAGCGAGCATGCCGTGAGATTCTACTCAACCTTCCCAAAGAAGGAAATTTCATATGCAGCAGCCTGGGTAACCCCCCACCCCAGAACGTTTTCCCAAGTGAAAAAAGCCCATCACAGGACAAGGGACATGACTGAGTAGATACATGTTGTGGCCAAGGAATGAAAAAGTAAATTGTTTGAAAAGCTCAGCAAGCAGTTTAAGTGGTAAATCCAGACCAAAACAAAACAAAAACATCAACAAAAGTCAAAAATTAAGCAAGTAAAAATGAATCTTTCAAGTAAGACTATTGGGGATTCTTACTGTGACCTGATGTAGGTAGGGGAGAAAGACTGGAAGGTGAGTGAAAGACGGAGAACAGCATTATGTTGATTTAAGGCTAAGGATTCCACTCAAACCATGACTCAGCTTACAAGTCACAGTACCTTTTCTCCTTTTTAAAATTTTACTTTTTAGTTTTTATATTAATTACAGTTTATTCACGTTTTATTCCAGCTGTAGTCCCATCCCTCATTCCATCCCAATCCCACCCAGAAATTGAAGAAGATATCAGAAGATGGAAAGATCTCCCGTGCTCATGGATCAGTAGGATTAACATAGTGAAAATGCCCATCCTCCCAAAAGCAATCCACTGATTCAATGCAATTCCCATCAAAATGACAACACAATTCTTGAAAGAACAATTCTCGCTTTCATATGGAAAAACAAAAAACCTAGAATTGCTAAAACAATCCTGTACAACAACAGATCACATCCCTGATCTCAAGCTGTACTACAGAGCAATAGTAATAAAACCCGCATAGTACTGGCATAGAAACAGAATGGTGGATCAATGGAATCAAATAGAAGACACAGAAATAAACCCACACACCTATGGATACCTGATTTTTGACAAGGAAGCCAAAACTATACAGTGGAAAAAGGACAGCAACAAAATGGTGCTGGTCTAACTGGATGTCTACATGTAGCATATAATGTGAATAGATCCATATTTATCACCCTTTTCTCCTTTTTAATGAAAAGGATTTTAAATGTACTCCCTGAGAACAGTGACAAGGACACAGCTGTAGTTAGGCAGCTCATGCTTTGATGAAGGTGTTTTGTTGATTCAAAGAACTTTCTGTATTACATGAGAATAGCTTAGTGCTATATTGAGAAGCATAAGAATGAACAAATGTTTTAAGCTGTGTACACAGAGATCATAGAAAGTGTAACAATGGATTCCTCTACAACAAACCTTTAAAATATTACTTTGAGTCACATTACTACTTCTGAGTTTAATATAGGACTAAAAATCACTGTTTTAATTTTAATTTTTTGTATTAATTACGGCTTATTCACTTTGTATCCCAGCTGTAGCTGCCTCCCTCATCCCTCCCAATCCCACCTTCCCTCCCTCATCTCCTTCCATGCCCCTCCCCAAGTCCACTGATAGGGGAGGTCCTCCTCTCCTTCCCTCTGACACAGGTCATCAGGTCTCCTCAGGACTGGCTGCATTTTCCACCTCTGTGGCCCGGCAAGGCAGCTCTCCCATCAGGGGGAGGTGATCAAAGAGCCAGTCACCGAGTTCATGTCAGAGAGAGTCCCTGTTCTCCTTACTGGAGAACCCAATTGGATTCTGAACTGCCATGGCCTACATCTGTGCAGGGGTTCTAGGTTCTCTCCATGCATGGTCCTTGGTTGGTAGAAATTACTTTTCTTATATATTTCTTTATAAGTTTTATTTATTTATATATTTACATTAATTGAAAGAAATGAAGGCACACTGGAACGGGTAACCACACTGATGAACCACACTGATGAACCACACTGATGAACTTACGCTACCTCACATAAAATTACTTTTTGTGAGTAATAAAAATACAATTTCTAAGCAGTTTTCAAATATAGAATATATTATTGACTATAGTTATCTTGAAGTACAATATATCCATAGAGCTTATTCTCCCGTCTCACTGAAATTTTGTTTCCTTTAACTAGCGTCTTCTCAGTCTTCATGATCCCCCGGCTCTGATAAGCAGTTTTGATCTCTGCTTCTATGACCTCATGTTTTTCAGAAGCAAGTAAACATTTTTACCCAACATATACCTAACCATATTAGAGATGGTCTTCTACACTGTTTTTGGACACCCCAAATTATAAGATGTTTTCTTTAATCTAGCAAACACATCATACATTTTCTTGTATACTACTGGATATAACTGGATTATCTATACACCCCTTTGACCAGTTTTATCTGTACAACACTATATTTAAACCACATCAATCTATTTAAAATATTAAAACTGAAAACAAAAATATACAAATGAGTCTATTATTACTTAAAAATGTAAAAATATTCAAATTTTTGTGTGCAGCTCTTCCCTATAATGACCTAAACCCACACACAGTTTTCTAGCATAAACATTAAAAAAAAATGCCTTTTCCTTGGCCCAAATCCATTCACATTGTGTCTGAAGAAATAGAATGTAAAATATCTCCTTTAAGAAGGGGAGAAGAGGGAGGGAGGGTGGGATTGAGAGGAGACGAGGGAGGGGCCACAGCCTGGATACAAATTGAATAAATTGTAATAAATGATATTAATAAAAAAGAATTTTATAAATTTATCTGTGCTGGCATCACTAGGAAACTGCATTCCTTTCAATTCTACACAGATGTATTGCATTATTGTCTAACACTTGATGAACACATGACATATTGCAATATCATATATGCTCAAAACACATGAGCATATTTGGGCAGCATCCCTGTGATAAATATTCCAATTCAAAATAAGAGTTTGAGAGTGGTTCATCAGTGTGATCAGGATCTTGCTGACCACAAAGGAGAGAATTTATTTGTCCAACATCTGCCTTTTTTAAATTTGCCCTTTGGGAGAAATTTCTATTTGATTTTCTTTCAAGACAACATCCTGCCTAGTCAGATTGGCTTGGGATGCTTTGATTTATTTATTTTTTTCTCTTTGTCTTGAGTCTCATGCTCTACAGAGCTTAAAGTTTTGTTTTGTTTTGTTTGTTGTAGTTCTGATAACCACTGAAGATGCTGCCTCCATGCTGTGGGCTGGGACAATGGGCCTATACTTAAATATTTTATGTTTTATTTAACAGACTTTGAACCTAATATGTAAGGATGAGTTTTCTTATAATTTATTAGAGAAATACATTTTGGACGTGTTTCACAATATAGCTATTTCAGATACTACCTTCAGGCAAGAAATCATATTTTATGTTCTTTTAAAAGTATATTCATGTCTTTAAAGACTTAATATTTTACTCTTTCCTTGCTTACAGTAAGTTTTGTTATATAATCACATTATACATAACATGAAAATATATAAGGAATATAGATTTAAATACATTTGCATGGAATGAAACCTATACATATATGCTGAAATAATTATAAAATTACCTAAGATATTAAAAATCACAATCAGCATTGCACTAAACTTATGGATTTTCAAACACTGCAATTGTGCATGTACAGTTTTATCCATTTTAATAAAATTTGAAACACAAGACTCAGTTGTTTTCAACAGTAAAATAAAGCTATTGACTGCCTTTAAATTTTAGCACTTTGTCACTAAAAAGAAGAGAGTATAATCAAACAGTTCTATGGCAGGTATACCAAAAGTTCAGGGAGAAAATATTATATTTTAATCCTGAACTGACAGTCTTGTTATTACTTCTCAGAATGAACAAGTTGTATTTTCAAGTGAAGAGAATAAAACCTCAACTTCATAAAATTTTCTGAGTCATGATTTATTACTTTAAATTCATATTAGTGAATTTCTGAGCTGATATCACAGAAATAAATTTTATGTTTTTATTACTTTTTTGCTTTTTGGTCTTTTATAGAAAATGAACTAATTTATATGGTAACAAAAATTACAAGAAACTAATGATGAAAAAGGATAAGGCCCCAAAGTGTTCTATAGGTTTATGCATACTTTTCGTGTTTAACATCTATTTTTGTTTTATTTAAACAACTCAATTGTGTGTTTGTGTGTGTGTTTTAATTCTGAAGCTGAGTTACGTAAAGGTGTTTAGAGAGATCAACGAAAATTAAAACTTTAGTTTATTACTAACAGTTCACTTCTAGGTGCTCCTAAATCAATCTAGAACAGTGGGTATGTTAGCTATCCAAGTACAATAGGGAAAAATATGGAGAATACTAGTAGTTGTTCCTACTTGGCGCCTGTGCGGGTGTAGATGACTTTTTTTTTTTTTTTTTTTTTTACTGGCGCTTAATGGGTGGAAGCCCAACGTTTTGAAATATAACACATAATAGAAAAGCTTTTACATGTATGCAATATAAATCCCTTATCAAGTAATCTCAACTTCTGTGAAATCATTTTTAAAGATTTTGTATATAAATGTTGCATGTAGCAGCTCTTCGGGGGCAGACCTAATGCGAAGTGATGGATTGATGTAAACACGGGCACAGAAAAAGTGATACTGGGTGGACTGGGCTCTATGATGGAAAATTCAGAGTGCCCTCAGAAGCTCAGTGTATTTATTATAAGGCATTGGAGAGGAAAGCAGGGGTGTTGCATAGAGCTGAGCAAGGAGGAATGGGTTTTTAGAGATAAACAACAATTCAGGGTTAAGGCATACAGCTGAGCCAAGGGAACAGGTAGCTAATCTTGGTAGGAGCAGTTTCTGTAGGGAAGAAATCCTCAGGCCATAAGTATCGGGGCTGAGAAACATATGGCAGACACTTTTTGCAAGCAATGTCAATGCTCTCACTCAGATGCCCCGGGAATGCTTTGCCGTCCCTCTGAGCTTCATCCCAGGGGAAGGCTTTCTCACTCCCATGGGGCTGAGGCATTGGAGGCCTTGACTTGACTGTGCCCATGTCAATAGCACATCTTCACTCAGGACTTTACTTACTCCGGACTTCCTCTATGCCTCATTTATAAATAATACACTGTAATGTTTGTCTTTTAGTGTGTGTCTTCTTTATTTCAATCAGCATTTCCTTCAAGTTCAGCCATGCTGTTAAAAGTGATCAAAATATCCTCCCCTTTTTATTTTATATTATTTTTATTTTTATTTAACACTCTATGGTCAGGAAGAGTAAGAAGGAAGCCCAATGAAACACAACCAAATCTGCAGTTAAACATTGTCTCTGTCACTCCCAAAGCAACACTCTATTTATTTATTTTTGATTAAAATGATTTTAGTTACAGTTTTTAATCACTGAATTATTAATGATTGCCCTAAAACAGCCTTGAATACTTATTTCTCTTCGTGTTGAAAAATGGCATTTTATCTAGTTTATCATTCCTAAAAGGAGTATGTCTATGTATAAATAAAACTATTGTTTTAATATTGAAAACAATGTGTTTCAAAAATTCACTTAAGATTTCCATTGTCTTCTCATTGCTATGAAATTACGGTAGTAATTCATTATAAAGTGTTCATTTCTTTCCAATTGCACTTATAAGTTCAGGTGAATCAGGAATCAGATGTTCCTGGACATAGAAATTGCCTGTCCTGATTCATATCACAGTGATTCAAAGTCCAGTTCTCAGAAACATCTCCAGTGAGATAAGAATCACGTTGATTTTCTGCGTAATTTTGGATACCACTATTCAGTTGCCATCTATTCACATCCGTCTGGTTTGTGCTGTGTGCTTCTTGTCAGGCTGACCCCATGGCTCTTCAAGAGCATATCTGGAAATATTTATTCACCCAAGTACAATGCTCCTGATGCCCCCTCTCTTCCTGGACAACAGATAACTCATGAAAAAAGTTTTCATTGGACACGAGAGACACTTGTGACCTAGCTTTTGTTCACGTGTAGACTGGCACAGGGTTTGCTCTAGCCCTGCTTCCGGTGCTTCATGCCTGCTTGACGCTTACATATGTGCTACTTCAGAACAAGCTTATTCTGGTAACTGTGGGTTGAGTGCATCAATGTGGATTGAAATATTAAAATATAAAGTACAGAATTATAATCACTAGGAGTCTTTTTCCAAACTTCCGTTAGACATAAACACCTTTATGTATTTTTCTACTTTGTTTACTTACTGTAATAAGCAAACTTGAGTACTTATTTTTCCATTAAACTTCATAAAATCTTTTAAAGTGTTAGACATCCTCCTTACATGCTTCTTACTATTTATGTGAGAGTTTGGTGAATGTTGCTATAAAGGGCCAACTGACCCACTGCCTGCCTTTGAAATGGGATTTTATTGAAAATTGGACATGGTGATGGCCAGTGGCTGCATCCTCAGTAAAATCCTTAGGGTTGGGTAGATGCAAAGCAAATTGCATGGCTCGCAGAGCCGGAGATAGTCAATATTTGCTGCATTTAAAAATAATGACGCTATCAGCACAACTTTATAATTTCTGGACTGGGCATTATATTTTCATAATATTTTTTCAGACTCCACTTGATCTTCGTTTTTCACTGAATCTTTCTTAATATACACACACTTCTTTGTAAGAATTAATGTTTTTACCAGGGAAAAGGGAATTATCCCAATAAAAGACAAGAGGAAAAATAACACAGTAGTTTTATTACTTAGTTATGTTTCAGGGTATTCAACATTAATTAAAATCGAATTCAAGATTGCTTTCTTTCTGGCTGCCAAGTGTAATTAGGTGGTCCAGCTAAGTTCCCCGTGCTCTTGCTGGGCAGCCTACAATGGCCTATAAACCCAGCATTAGAGGGAACAACAACTTTTTTTTCTTTTTTAATTTTTCATCAATTACACTTTATTCATTCTGCATCCCCCCATAAGCCCCTCCCTCCTCCCCTCCCAATCCCACCCTCCCTCTCCTTTCTGCATTCATGCCACTCACCAAGTCCACTGATAGGGGAGGTTCTCCTCTCCTTTCTGATCTTAGTCCATCAGTTCACATCAAAAGTGGCTGCATTGTCCTCTACTATGGCCTGGTAAGGCT
>REGO01000294.1:1515726-1551239 GCA_010120015.1 Rhombomys opimus | reverse complement strand
TGCCCCTGGATAACTGGGTTCTGGAGATGCCATAATGTTCTGGCTTTTGTTGGTTGAACTTTTATGCTGTCCTCTACCCATTGGGCTAGCTTAGTTGTTTGAATTTAGTTTCTGGTTGTTCCTGGACTCTTGTAGTGGAGAGAATCCCTTTGGCAGGAAGATGGTTTTTCCTGAAGGAAGCCTTCACAGCTTTTTGGGTATAGTCCCTGGATGTCCGGTGTTTTTCAGGAGTTGCTACAGCTCACCTCAGGCATAGAGACCTGGGTGGTAACTGTGGTCCTGATTAGTCAAGAGGGCTCTCCTCTCACCAGGAGAAGTCCTGGGGACAGCTGCCCTCCTTCTGGGTTTCTTGTTGTAAATTTAGTGATCAGCTGCTGTAACCTGTGTGTCCCGTGGTTTGGTCGGTTTTGTTAGGGATAACTGGTTGCCCCTTGGAGCAGTATCTGGGGGTTGATCTCAGGGTTCCCGGTCTTTTGTAGGTCTGAGGTTGGGGCTCTGTGCCCCAGAACTCAAGAGGTAATTTGTGGCGGGTGAGTACTGCTATGGTGTCTTGGGGCACACAGTTCCATCTGTAAGGAGTAGTTGATACAAAGCAGGCCTCTGGGCTGGCAGAGCGTGCACCCACCTGCTACTCTGCGGGAGCTGAGTTTCCAATCACTCTGTGCTCCCTGTTTGGGCCCAGATCTGTGATGGCTGGGCATACTCACCTGTTTGCGATCTGCAGTCTGCTAGACTTTCCCTAGGTGACCCCAGCAGCACGGTTTCTTCCTTCTCTGTGGGGTCCTCTCCGGACAGGGGTTCCCAGTCCCTGTTGTACTGGGGCGCACAGCTTGTCTGTACTGCTGAGCTGAGGGCGCAGCTCTCCGTGCGCCGCAGGAGCTCGGCTGTGATGGTGGCGGGCAACCGCCATCCTAGAGACCTTCCTGGGAAAGACTTGGTGACCCGCGATCAGACCCGCAACCTTGCGTCCCCGTGGGGTCCCCCCGCGAATGGGACCCCCAGCTTCAGGCACCCTTGTGCCCACGGATCAGCCTGGGAAACACGACCGCTGTGGTTTCGGGGCCCAGAGTTCAGTCTCCTGGTCGCTGCATGGAGAGTGCTGTCCTGCTTCTCAGAAGCGGTGCTCTCCCAGCGCCGCCATCTTGGCTCGTCAGAACAACAACTTTTTTTTCACCCCTGTCCATACCAGCATACAGGACATGTGTGTACACAGACACATGTACATACATACCATTAGAAATAAAGATAAATTATTTAAGAGAAGATACTGTGTTAATTATTAGGCAGATAATTATTATGGACACTAAGTTACTCAATAAAAAATGAGAATTTCTTCATATTCTCAGGGTTGTCTGAGTGCCTGAATATCATTATATTTTTCTTTTCTTTTTAAAATCTCTGTTTAAAATGATATTTTCACTGAATACTTTGCTTGACAATCTAAATTTAATTTAAATTTGAACCTTTATTGTAAGGTTTGTGTTTTATTTCCCATAAATGCAGGGCTTACAATAGAAAAATATATATTTTTCTTCACAATTAAAATCAAAATGCATACAATAAAAACATATACTTGTTCATATTTGTATTTACTTTGCATATTGTTACACATATACACTATCAATATATAAATATACAATATACAAATATTTTCATATTATTGTTTATTTGTGTTTTAGAGGTCAACTATGCTATTAATTATCAAAGTGGACCTTTATGTCAGCCACATAAGCTCTAATCCATTCTCAAATTCCATGAAGCAAAATCATCCCTGACATGGAAGGGCAGGAGGACCTACCCTATCATTGGATGGGGAAGGACATAGGAGATGAATAGGGAGGGAAGGTGAGATTGGGAGAGGAGGGGAGAGGGGCTACAGGTGGGACACAAAGTGAATAAACAGTAATTAATAAAAATAAAAATTAAAAAGATTAAAAAATTATCCCTGGCATATTCTGTTCTTAAAATATTAATGAAATGGACAGAGCCTCAGCTACAGACAGAATTCTGGTATAGGCTTCCTGGTGCAGGTATTGAAGTGCTTTTGCAGGAATGAGGAAAGGAGAATGAAGATTGCTTTCCTAAAGGAACTGCAGAAATGGCTTAGGAAGTGCTGGATTTCTGTTCCCACTTGATTCAAATTGTGAAAACTAATCAACAGCGTGATAGTAATAAGAAATGAGACCATTGCAGAAACAAGTCTGCTTCCTGATAATATGAATGAATGGGGAACCTACCTTCAAGGGATGTTTGACAGATGGGAGTAGATATGTGCCTTGGACAACATGCAAATCCATGCAAATGAATTTGAAAGAAGCTATCAAGTTCCTTCTTCAGGCATTAAATATTTTTAATTATATCCTAAATGTTCTTAACTCTTCTTTGTGAAATGCAGCAATAATGAACCTACTGCTTTTCAAAACAGTTCTTTAAATTTTGTCTTTTTTTATTATGGATAATAGTACTTCCCATTGTCATCTGATGATTTATTTCACAATTGTTAAGTTTGAATTACTTTTTAAAATAAGTTTCAATGTTCCATGATTAAAAAGGAAAAAAGAAAAAGAGAGAAAGAAATGAGACCAGTATTGGTTAGTTCAAAAGGATTCTGTTCCGATGAATGCTATGCTGTCATTCTGAGAAGACCAAGGGAGGGTGTTTGCTTTCTGCTTGCTATGTAAGAGGGAGCAAGAAAAAAACCATCTATGAAGCAGAGAGGCCTTTTCAGACCTAAAACCTGCCTGTTTTTGTTTTGTTTTGTTTTTAAACATGGTCTTGTTATCTTTCAGGGCTGTGATGATTAAAATTCCATCATTTATAAATTATTAATTCTAACATATTTTGTGTAGCCACTTAAATTGACTAAGAAAAGAATGAAGTATAAAGAGTATTATTTTGACTGCTGTTCTCTTTATAGAACAGTAAGAAAATAGGCACATACGGAAAAATCACCTGTAACTTGATGCAACCTTAATGAGAGGAAGCTGTAAGGACCAAAAAAAAAAAAACAAAAAAAAGTTTCTAAACGGATACAGTAGTTGAACTGTGAACAAACCCATGGTATATCATATTCCAAACATTCACTTATTAATCTTGCAAGACTTACTCCCCTTGTGCACTTTCATATAAAAATTTCCAGATGCAATTTTTTTTACTTTTATTGAAATTTGTTTTTTTTTCATACAAAGTATTCTGCTTATAGTTTTCCTTCCCTCTACTCCTCCCCATTCTTACCTACCTCCTCTCCCATCCACACTCACCCACTCTGTTTCTTGTTTGAAAAATAAAACAGGCATCTAATGATAATGATGTGACAAATAATATAGTAAGTACAATATTATGTATTGACACAAAGCAAATTAGAAGAGGACAAAATGAACAGAATGAAAGGAGTCCAAGAAAAGGCCTAAGAAACAGATACAGACCCTGAAACACACTTGTTCCCACATTCAGGAATCCCGTAAAAACACAAACACCAGCAGCCGTAATACATTCACAAAACCTGTGGGGTAAGTAAATAAATGAGCATATAAATGAAATAAAAACAAAATAAAAAGCCCCATATATCATGAGACCAGGCACCTCCAATGATGCCACTCCTATTGCTGGGCATGGGGCCTGCCTTTCAGAGTCGTTCTTTCCCCAGTGAGGCTCTGACTTGCAAGTGGTGATTTTTCAGAGCAGTTTCTCTGTTAGTGGGGTGGCATGTGCACATTTCTCCTCTCAGCTCTAGAATGTCCTCTGGTGCTGAACTGTGTAGGCCCTGAGCATGCTGTATCTTTTTTTTTCTCCCCAACACAGGGCTTCTCTGTGTATCCTTGGCTCTCCTGGAACTCACTCTGTATCTGTAGACCAGGCTGGCCTCAGTTCATAGAGATCTGCCTGCCACTGCCTCCCAAGTGCTGGAATTAGAGGCTTGCAGCACCACTGCCAGGCTTGCCTCAGCCTTTTGGAGTTCATATGTGTATAGGTCAGCTGTGTTCAGAGGGCCTTGTTTCCTTGGTGTTCTCCGTCACATCTGGTTCTTACATTCTTTCCCCCTCCTCTTTTGTGGGGTTTCCTGAGCCTTGCAGGAGATAAGCTTTTTAGGACTAGGTCTTTCACCCTCTGTATAATGTCTGGCTGTGGGTCTCTGTATTTGTTCTCATTTGCTACAAGAGGAAGCTTCTCTGATGATGGCTGAGCAAGGCCATCATGATCTATGGGAATATCTATGGGATCTATAGGGAATATCATTAGGAGTCATATTTTGCTACATTCTTTTTGTAGTATTTGGTTTTACCCTAGGTCCACAGGCTATATATTTGTAAGTTATTGGTCAGCCAAGAAGCATTAGGTATGGTTCCAGGCACGGAGCATGCCTTAAATCACATCAAATATTGACTGGGTTCTCCCCCAAGTCTTGTGCCGTCATTGTACCAGCACATCTTGTTGGTAGGACACTACTGTAGATTGAAGGGATTGTAGCTGGCTAGTTGTTTACATTTTCCCTTGGGTAGTGTGGAAAGTACCTTACAATACCGGGAACATTAACCAGAAGGATGAAAGTTCCAGGTAAGCATCAGCTCAACTTCTCCATGTTCAATGAGTCTTGTTGATGTTATTTCCTGCCATTAGGTCTGTGCCCTCAGTTTAGGAAGGGCAACTTAGAGTTTGTAACAGGCTGGATAGTTTAGGACTTTTCCTGGAGATCCTTGGCAAACGGCTTGATTAGATGTAACCCAGTGCTGGTTCTGAAGCTTCATTTGGAGCTCTGTCTCTCTATTGTTAAGATTACCTTCGTTTGTGCATATATTTTGGAAGCTTCTACTGTATTGGGTTTCTGCAGGATTCACGTAGTTTTACCTCCTCCTGTTCATACCTGCTTCTCCCTTTTTTGTGACGGTCCCTATTTTATCCTCCCTTTGCAGCCTTTTCTCCTTCATCCATCAATAACTATCGATACTGTTTCCCTTTCCTTGGGAGATTTGTCCCTGCCCCCAGTCCCTTATTCTCTGCTGGTGCTTTCCAGCCTTCCTAATACTGCTCTCCTTTAATACAGTTTCTCACGTTGTGGTCACCCCAACCATAAACTTATTATTTTTTTAGTTATATAACTAAAACATTTTTAGTTATATAACTATATAACTAGTTATAACTAGTTCCTTCCTAGTTTTAATATTGCTACTTACATAAATGTTAATATTGATATCTGATATGCAGATTATCTGCTATGTGACCCCCCCCTTCCAAGGTGTCACAACTGATAGTTGGAGAACCACTACCTTATGGTAACCTCTACACCTTACTTATTTTTTACTTTACATCTAACATGCACACATAAGTAAAAGCACACTGCATTTGTCTTTTGGGGACTGGGTTTCTTCACTTGGAATGATTTTTTTTTCTTATCTCATTCATTTACATGCAGTCTTCATGATTTAATTTTTTTTAAACTGTGGAGTACTATTTCATTGTGTAAATAGACCATTTTTTTTCATTTTTCCATTATTCCATTTACAAACATCTATTTTTTTTTAATGTCTAGTATGAATACAGAAGCAATGAGCATTGTTGAGAAAACGTCTGTGAGCTTTGCTCATGTTGAGTTAGAGGGCTTAATTCTTGCAGCTTTCCATCCCAACTTGTTCTTACATCCTTTCCACTTTTTTCTTCAGCAGAGTTCCCTGAGCTCGGAGGGGAGGGATGTGCTGGAGGCCTTTTATTTAGTTAAGTGTTCCATGGTCTCTCACTCTGTTAAATGCCTGAGTGTGGGTCTCTATATTTGTTTCCATCTGACTTAGGAGGAAAGTTCTCTGGTGGTGTGTGAAAAAGGTACTAATCTGTGAGTTTAAGAGGTACCGCAGAATATCATTAAGATTCATTTTATCTCTACATTTGTTTAGTGTTTCTCCTTGGTCCCTGGGATACCTGTTTCTTTATCACCCAAATGGTGATAAGTATGAGCGTCTTCTTGAGCAGTGGGCCTACAGTCAAATCAGATATTGGTTGGATACTCCCACAAGCTTTGTGCTACCATTATCCTAGAACATCTTACAGACATGACGCCATCATAGATCATAGATCAGAGGTTTTCCAGTTGTCTTTATGTTTCATTATCTTTGGTGGCATGCTGAGTAACTTTGTATACCAAAGGCAAGGACACGGGGCTGAAGGCTCTGTGTAGGCACCAACTCAACTTGATGTGTGTGTTTATGTGTGTGTGCTTTTTTCCTACTTTATTTATTTACTTGTCTACCTATTTATTTATTTAGTTAATCACTTTACAGCCTGATTCCAGTCCTCTTTCTCTTCTCTTCCCAGTCCCACCCTCCTGCTCCCTCCCCCAACTCTCTTCTCCTTCTCAGAGGAGGGGAGGCCCCAGAGTGTACCAAACCACCATGATACCTCAGTCAAAGCAGAGCTAACCACATCTTCTCCCACTGGGGCCAGACAGGCCCAGGTAAGGGAGAGGGATCTAAAGGTGGGCAACAGTCAGAGAGAGCCCCTACTCCAGTGGTAAGGGGATCACATAATGACCACGCTGCCCATCTACTGCATATGTGTAAGGGGCCCAAGTCCAGCCCATGCATGTTCTTTGTTTTGTGTTTTAATCTTTGTAAAACCCCATTGGTCCAGGTTAACTTACTCTGTAGGTCTTCTTGTGGTGTCCTTGACCCCTCTGGCTCCCTCAGTCTTTTCTCCCCATTCTTCCTCAAAACTCCCCAAATTTGGCCTTTTGTTTGGCTATGTGTCTCTTCTCTGCATCTGTCTCCATCAGCTTCTGGGTGAAGCCTCTCAGAAGACAGTTATGCTAGCCTCCCTTCTGCAACGAAAGCAGAGTATCGTTAATAGTGTTGGCTCTCTCCCTTGGGGTGTGTTTCAAGTTGGGCCTGTCATTGGTTTTCCATTCCCTCAAACTCTGCTCCAACTTTATGCCTACACCTCTTGTAGGTGAGGCAAATTTTGTGCTGAAGGTTTTATGGGTGGATTGGTGCACCCCTCCCTCCATTAGAAGTTCCACCTGGCTGTGCTAAGTGATGACTTCAGGATCTATATAGCCTGCTGTTAAGAGTCGCAGCTAGGGTCACACCTAAGATTCCTGGGAGCTTCCTCTGTCTCAGCGTTGCCCTTCCAACCAATTGCCATTCTCTCTCTCAGTCCTCCCTTTCCCTCCAAACTCCCACCCTGCTCTCCCCACACTTGATCCCCACCCTCATTGCCTTCTCCATCCACCTCCTATCCAGTTCCCTCCTTCCATCTATTTCAGATATCTATTTTATTTCCCCTTCTGAGTGAGATTCAAACATTCTTTCTTGGGCCCTACTTGGCTTCTTTGGATTTGTGGATTGTAGCATGGATATCGTATACTTTATGGCTACTGTCTATTTATAAGTGAGTACATACCATGCTGTCTTTCTGGTTCTGGGTTACCTCAGTCAAAATGATCTTTTCTAGTTTCATCCATTTGCCTGCAAATTGCAAGATGTCTTTGTTTTTAATAGCTGAGTGGCATTCCATTGTGTAAGTATACCACATTTTCTTTATCCATTCTTTGGTTGAGGGACATCTAAGTTGATTATATTTTCTGGCTACTATGAATAAAGCTGCTATGAACGTAGTTGAGCAAGTGTCCTTGTGGTATGGTAGAGCATCTTTTGGATATATGCTTAGGAGTGAAATAGCTGGGTTTTGAGATAAAGTTATTCCCAATATTCTAAGAACACATGATATTGATTTCCAAAGTTTTTATACAAGTTTTCACTCTTACCAGTAATGGAAAAGTATTCCTTTTGCTCCACATCCTCTCCAGTATGTGCTGTCACTTAAGTTTTTGATCTTTAGTCATTCTAATGAGTGTTAGATGGAATCTCATAGTTTTTTTTTTTTTTTTGATTTGCAGCTTCCTGATGACTAAGGACTTGAACATTTCTTTAAGTGCTTCTTAGCCATCAACTCAACTTCTTCATGTTTAATGAGTTGTGTAGGTCTTGTCTTCAGCTGTGGAGCCTGTTGTCAGTTTTTCAGAGCAGCATACATTCATGGCAAAGGCCTGGGTTGTTTGGAGGTTCCCATGGAATCCCTTGTGTCAACAACACAGATATAAGCCAATCCTGGAACTTTAAAGTTCATTTGGTGACAAGAGATGGCTGGTTGGAACTCTCACATTATTTGGTGATCTTTTCTAAAATTTTAGGAAGTGTCTACTGTATTAGGTTTCCATACCACCCCCACACCCAAGTCCCTCTTAATTTTAGCTGTCTCTCTCCATTCTCAAATGTCATTCTGGATCCCAGGTCCTGCATCTTCTCTTTGGGGCTTTCAGGCATAATTCATACAGATGCTGGACTCAAAGGAATGAAGCTTAGCTAGGTGGGTGTGTTAGCATGATCTTGGTTTGGTGGTGAGTGCCCTGAGGGGGTGAAAGCCTCCATCAATACAGCTATTTCAGAGACACAACACTTTCTGTGACAAAGATCTTCCAGCAATACATCTCTACTTTATTGGGGGAAAATAAGTGCTCTATATACCTTGGGAAGGGGGTAGGGTTTTTTTTTTTGGGGGGTGTGAGTATACATCATTGACAGGGCTCAGGTTCTGGGAATATTTCTTTTGCACGGACAGTAAATCCAGGTGCTCGGTGGACAGTGTTTATGAGGAAACCTGAAAACTGGTCATTAGGCTATGTGACTACCTGAAGGGTGGTGGAGATGGGGGTTGCAAGACTGCATGTACTGAAATGTGCAGACCTGGTCTGCAGTTTAGAGGGAGTAATACTTACTCCTGATGAGATTTTCAAGGCTTGGCCATGTCTCAATATCACTCTTTCTCCAGGCTGGATTCTATGTCTCATGGTTCACATGCCTTATATTCAAATTCTTCTCCATCCTGTCTCTGCGTTTGATCATCTTGTTTGAGCACCATATATTATTTCTGTATATTCACCCCTGTATTCTTTCTATAACTATTCTATTTCTCTTTCCTAATGGGATCCATCTGTACCCTCTACTACCTTACTCTGTACCTACTCTCTCTGAATCTATTGATTGCAGCTTACTTATCATGGCCTAAAAGCTAACAACCATAGATAACTGAATAAATACATTTTTTTTTCTTGGTGTGGCATATCTTACTCAGGATGATTTTCTGTTTAGTGTTCCATCCATTTGTTTACAAATATCATGATGTCATTTTATATTTAATGGCTGCATATTTGTTTATTGTTTAAAATGTCACTTTTTTATACAATATTCTGTTGAGGAGCATTTATGTTGTTTCTAATTTCTGGCTATCATGACTTGATCAGCAATGAACATGTTCTCACAAGTGTAGTAGGATGAAGTGTACTTTGGTTGTATGCTGATCAGAGATATTAGCTAGATCTTCAGGTATATTCATTCCTATGCTCCTCAGGAATAATCAAACATTTTCATACTGGTTGCTCAAGTTTGCATCCTCACCAGCAATGGACAAGAGTTCTTAGTATATGGATGACCTTTCTGATGTGTTTTTAGATCTGGTTTGCAAGTATTTTATTGAGAATTTTTGCATTTATGTTCATAAGGAAAATTGGTCTCCCCAATAGATAAGTCATCCAAACAAAAACTAAACTGAGAAATAATGAACCTAACTCACATTAAACCAAATCTATCTAACAGATATTTACAGAACATTTCACCCAAGCACAAAGAATCTACCTTCTCAGAAGCTCATCAAACCTTCTCCAAAACTGACCACACACTAAAACACAAAGCAGTTCTCAACCGATAAAAGACAACTGAAATAACTTTCTGCTTCTTGTCTGACCACCATAGATTAAAGATGGATATCAATAACAACAGAAACAAACAATAGAAAGCTTACAAATTTGTGAATATTTAACAACTCACAATGGGATGAAAAATATGTCAACATAGAACTTAAATTTTTTAAGAATTTCTAGAATTTAATGAAAATAAAAACACAACCTACCCAAACTTATGAATCAAAATGAAAGTCCTTTAAGAGGCAAGTGCTTATTTAAAAAAAACTGAAGAGATGCCATACAAGTAATCTAATAGCACACCTGAAAGTTCTAAAAAAAAAAAAAGAATAAATCACACTAAAAAATGAGTAGATGGCAAGAAATAATCAAATCAGAGCTGAAATTAATAAACTAGTAATTAACAAAAACAATACAAAGAATCTATGAAAAAAGAGCTATTTTTTGAGAAAATCAATAAAATTGACAAATATTATTAATTTAAAAATGTTTAAAAATCTGAGTACAGGGGTGTTTTCTGAGATGGATACTCCAGCCAAGAACTATGCATGGAGATAACCTAGAACTCCTGAATAGATGTAGCCCATGGCAAGTGGGTTCCCTAGTAATGGGGACAGGGACTGTCTCTGACATGAACTCAGTGGCTGGCTCTTTGATCACCTCCCTCTGATAGGGGAGCAGCCTTACCAGGCCACAGAGGAAGACAGTGCAGCCAGTTCTGATGAGACCTGATGGGCTAGGGTCAGAGGGAGGGGGAGGAGGACCTCCCCTATCGGTGGACTTGGGGAGGGGTATGGGAGGAGATGAGGAAAGAAGGTTGGGGTTGGGAGGGAATGAGAAAGGGGGCTACAGTTGGGATACAAAGTGAATAAACTGTAATTTATAAAAATAAAAAACTTAATTTAAAAATGAAATGTAGAAATCACTTGTTTCATTATCAGCATTCTGCAAGAGGGCAGCACATCTATAAATATAAACATGTAATTCTAGAATACATAAAATACTTCGGGATTATATGCATGTGTCTTGATTTAGTAATATAATGTTTTAAATACTCTTACTTTTAAAAATGAAAGAAAAAATAAATTAAGATAATGAAAATTTCAATTAAGCACGTATAATTTTTAACTTAAAACAAACTGTACATATACAGGTACATATCATTAAACAATTACAAATGTTAAAAAAAATCATGATTTCCTTGTTTTTAATTGCTGAGTAGTATTCCATTGTGTAAATGCACCACAATTTCTGTATCCATTCCTCTGCTGAGGGACAACTGGGTTGTTTCCAGGTTCTGGTTATTACAAATAAAGTTGCTACGAACATAGTTGAGCAAATGTCCTTGTTGTGTACTTGAGCATCTTTTGGATATACGCTTACGAGTGGTATAGATGGATCTTGAGGAAGCACTATTCCTAATCGTCTAAGAAAGCACGAGATTGATTTCCACCGTGGTTGTACAAGTTTACATTTCCACCAGCAATGGAGGAGGGTTCCCCTTTCTCCACAACCTCTCCAGCATGTGTTGTCACTTGAGTCTTTGATCTAGCCCATTCTGATGGATATGAGGTGAAATCTCAAGGTCTTTTTTATTTGAATCACCCTGATGGCTAAGTACGTTGAACATTTCTTTAAAAAGAAAATAGGCCATTTAAGTCCCTCACTATCTTTGAGTGAGTCAATATGTGTTTTAAGCTATCACTGAGTTTCTTTATGAACTTGGGTGCCTTTGTGTTTTGATACATACATTGCAATGTCCTCTTGTTAGATTTTTTTTTTTCCTTTGATGAGTATATAGTGTCATTTCCTACCTCTTCTGAATAGTTTTGTTTGAAGTCTTTTGTTAAGTATGTAAGCAACTTTACCAGTTTGATTTATGGGTTCAATTCTTTGGAATGTCTTTTTCCCCTCTTTTCCTCTGAGGCAATGCCTACCCTTGCCAATAAAGTATATTTATGGATACAGCAGTATAGATCTTGTTTTTTATTATTTTGTTCATGTCATATTTTATTTTTTTCCCACTTTGATATGTTGATCTGGAGCTATTAATTCCTTGTGTTTTCTTTGGTGTGAATAACCTCTTCAGATTAAATTTGCTTTCTATCTCCCTCTGGAGGGTTGAATTTGTACATAGATACAGCTTAAATTTCTTTTCTTTTCTTTTTTTTTTCTTGAAGTCTTTTTCTTTCTCCATTAAGTGATTGAACTTTTTGTTTGGTATAGTACTCCTGAATGGCATCTGTTGGCTCTTAGAATAAAATGTCCATCCTCTGGTTTCGCAATCTCCACTGAGAAGTCAAGTGTTATTTTGATGGTTCTGCCTTTATAGGTCACTTGGCATTTTTCCCTTGAAGCTTTTAATGCTCTTTCTTTGTTCTCTACGTTTAGTCTTGTGATTATTTTGTGCCAATAAGGAGCTTCTTTTCTGTGACAGTCTATTTCTTTTTTGGAATGAATCTTGTACCTTGATAGGCATTTCCTTCTTTAGGTTAGGAAAAGTTTCTTCTAAGAGTTTGTTAAAAGTATTTCTCTACCTTCGATGGAGGTTTCTTCCTCTGTTCCTATTATTCGTAGAATTGGTCTTTTCACGGTCTCCCAGATTTCTTAGATATTTTGTGTCTGAGGTTCTTTATAATTAGCATTTTCTTTGACCTAGGTATCCATTTCTTCTATTATGTCTTCAATGTCTGAAATTTTCTCTTCTATTTCTTGTATTTTGTTAGTGAGTCTTGTCTCTGAGGTTCCTATTCAAGTTCTTAATTTTTCACTTCCAGATTATTTGAGGACAACAAAATGCTTTTATGGTATTGACTTAGGGTATTTCTGCTTTCCCAACTCAGTCCCAGTCTGTGGTCTGCAAAGATATTAATTGTTTACAGAGTCCATAAGTTAACAGTGTTCCAGATCTGGAGAGATAACACTTTAGGCCTCGGGAACACAAAGCATTTTGGATAGTTTAAACATGCAAGTAGCAAAGATGGCCCTTGAACACTTACAGGGCTGATACATCACAATGTTGTGGGAGACATTTGTTTAGAGCATAACCTCGTTAGCATGCATGATAAGTAAATGAATATTGTTTTGCTGAGAATTACCCCTATAAACTCATACATTTGAATGTTTGTTTCTCTGTTAATGGAATTTTGGGGGAAGGACCAGTAGGTGTTACTCTTTTTGGAGAAGTTGTATCACTGTGGGTTGGTATTGAGATTTTAAAAGCACACTATTTTCCCAGATAAATTCTGCTTTTCAAAACTTTTGAATGGTAAAGCTATGTCTCACTACATTTTATCACTCAATAAACAGATAATACCAATATCTTCATTTCAACTAATAGGAAACAAATAAAAGAACAATAATGTTCATTGGATCAGATTTTGAACTTGTCTTCTCTTTCCTTACAATAACTTTTTTCTTGATTTGAGGTTCACCCTCCAACTTCCTCGATTGGGTCACGTTGAATTTGTCACACACAAAAAGCAATATTTGGACTGGGGAAAAGGCTCAATGCTTCAGAGCTCTGGTATCTTTTCCAGAGTACCTTAGTTATATTCCCCAAGTCAATATAGAGGCAGAGACATGCGAAGGTAAATGATAGCTAGAGTGGAGATAACTAGAACCTGAGTTCAGCCTTATCAACCACAGACTTCACTGTCCAGTTTTCTCTAAGATGAGACAATGATACAAGACACTAAGTGTTACTAAACTTCATTCGAGGTAAGTGACTTTCTTTTCTAGTAATGTCTTCTTTGTAGATTGTTAAGACAATGTCCATGAATGAAGCTCTGTGAAATTATAAAAGCTTGTAAGAAAACTTCAAGTCAACAAAGAGCCTTGCAACCTCTGTTCCTCCATAACACAGGTTGTTCTTAGAATGTGCTTCTGTGCTCCTCTCCTTTTTGCTTCAGAATACCTATCATCTTACTTTTCTTATTTAAAAATGTTTGCAAGCCTAGGTTGTCTTAATGACTGTGTATAGCCTAAGCTCAGGTGAACTTTGCTCATGACCTGTTTAACTCTCAGAATACTCTGAGGATTAAAATTGTCTGATGCTCTGAAAAAAGTTGGTTTTTGCATATGGCATAAGTTTGCCTCATTTTTAGACTCAACTCCCACAGGTCATGTCACCATCTGAGTGGTAACAGTAGGTGTTTATATATTATGTTTATATATGTGTTTATCTATATATACTTTTATATGCATATAATGAATTGTTTCATTTAAGAGTCACATTTAAGATAAGAAGAAAAACTTTAAGTAAAATTTTAATATGCAGATGGCAGCTTGTTCTTTGCAATGCTCACTGTAGAACATTAAATCATAATTCATTCAGCTTGAGTTATTCTGATAATGATAGGGTTGATATTGGAATTCTGTTGCCTTTCTTTCTATTCACATGGAAGTGAAATATACTGTCATGCATTTTGTCCCATTTCACATCACTGAGTAAATTTTAAACAAGCAGCAACATATAAATTAAGTCCTTTTACATCATCTAGGAGGACTCATTATTGCGTTCTGATAGAGGATGCTTTTCACAGAAGATTGCTCTTCAAGAAGCTGAGAAGAAAGAGGACTAACCATTTAACTCATCACATAATCAGCTCTGAGTGTGGCCTGCAAACTCTGAGCTGTGGAGTTATTTTCATATACTTAACAACATTTACAGTAATATAAACTGACATCTGTGGGTCCCACTCTACATTTCAAGCAGTATTCTCAGTACTTTTTCTATCGTGAACTCATGTGCATACTAAATGATTTAGTTTAATGTTATTAGTAAGTACTAGTATTCTCTATCTTATAAAGAAAGAGATGAACAAACCGAGTCTCACGGTTCATAAGGGCAATTTTCCATTCACACTGAAAGAATATGTTGCTAACATTTAATTAAAGAAAAACAATCTGTATTGTGATGTCAGTTCAGTTTCATTTTTCTGTTTGTCAATTTAGTATATAAATATCCAATGCTAAACATTAGAACATTAAGTGTTGGAGGAAAACAATAAAGAATTCAGTTTTTTTTTTTAAAGGAACTTCATATTCTAAGGTTAAAAATACATAGCAAATTAACAGTACATCAAAAAGTAATGTCATAGAGACAAAACTGTTCTTCAAAACATGAAATGACTGCATTGAATGTTTTCCTTTCACATGAGTTTAGAGGCATGTTAGTTCTTGACTAGCAGGTAATATTGGTGTAGGGAACTTATGAGGTAGATGTAACTGGACTTTTTTGCTATTTATTTGGTTCTTTTAGCTACCACCTTTCTCCATCCTTATTCTCTCCTTCCAGCTTCCCTGCACTAGTTAGGAGAGAAAGAAGGATAGAGGGTAAGGGGAGCATATTTATTCTTAGACCACTTCCTGCTGATTAATGGCATCAGGTTCCCCGGGGCAAACTGGATCTTAGTCAGGACTTCTTCAACTAGCAAACATCCAGTAAACAGCCAACAGAAACAGGAAGAGGAGCTACCAGCAACAGGAGTAGCAGCAGCAGGGGAAGAGCAGGAGGTACAGTCTCCGCTGTGCCTTTTAGATCTCTGGCATTTATATATCATCTGAAGAGTTCACAGAATTCCAAATTCATCTGGTAAAAACTATGCTCCTGCCAGAGTACAAGACATATCATAGTTAGTTGCTGTGGACAATCTGAAGCAGCTCCATATCCCACACCTGGGATTAAAGCAAAAACCTATTCACATAATACTGCTGTGTTTCTGAAGAAATCAAAACAAAGAGAAAAGTATTTGCCTATGAATAAGAACAGGAAAGTAATTTAAATGAGATAAGGCAATCAATCCCAATCCTGAGTAAATGAATCAAGAAAAGAGAAGTTATGGTATAATAAAAGAGAAACTTCATTTTTAAGACATCCTAATTTTAAGACATATTAAACTTCTAAGTACAGATAACAAATAAATATTAGACACAGTGGTCAAAGTCTGAGCTGTAATTTGTGAATCATCACATAGATATGATAGTTGGTATATGTGTTGGCTATTTTTATGCCAACATTACAAAACAGTCATCGGAGATGAGGGAGTCAAAACTTCCTCTATAAGTTTGGTCTGTATTCAAGCCTAAGCCATTTTCTTTTTTTCTTTTCATTATTATTATTATTATTTACAATTTATTCACTTTGTATCCCAGGTGTAGCCCCCCCATCTCCTCCAGGGCCCACCCTCATTCCCTCTTACTCTCCTATTTCCCTTCCCTGGTCCACTGAGAGGGGAGATCCTCCTCCCCTCCTATCTGACCCTAGCCTATCAGGTCTCATCAGGACTTCCTGGATCCTTCTCCTCTGTGGCCTGGTAAAGCCACTCCACCAGGGTAGGTGATCAAAGTGGTTGATGTAGGTGGGCTTAGCCATTGTGAGTATAGCCAATCCTGAGCTGGTGGTTCTAGGTGCTATAAAAAAGTAGGCTGAGAAAGCCATGTAAAGCAGCCTCCTCCAGGACTTATGTACAAACTCCAGGTTCCTGTCCCATTTGAGTTACTGTCTAGGCTTCCTTCAGAGATGAACTTTATGTAGAGGTATAAGCCAAATAAACCCTTTTCTCCCCACCTTGTTCTTGGCTATGATATTTCATCACAGCAACAGAAACTCTAACTAGCAGAGTATGTACAGCCACAGACCCCACTGAGATTGGGTGGTGGCTGAATGAAGGAAAAAAGAGATCCATGTACACAAAACTGTGAACAAAAGTTTTTAAAGCTTGGAAGGTGGGAATGAGCCTCAGAAAAATAGAAGAGGGTATTCATAAGCCAAAAAGTGGTTATTTTAAAACTGTAGAGAGAAAAAAAATAGAATGATTGATGGCCTGACTCTGTAAACAGGTAAGTGGATGGAGATGGAAATAATCATTCTGAGTGAGGTAAACTAGATACTGAGAGACAAACAGCAGCTGTTGTCTCTCATATGTGGACCCTACCTTTGACTCTAGGTAAGAATGTTTAATTTGATTACCCATAGAAGGCAGGGCACTAGTAAGGGATCATGGGGGTAGAATTTAAAAAGAGGGAACATATGCAGAGACACATAGCCAAACATTAGGCAAAGCTCAGGGAACTCTGTGGGAAACAAAAAGGAAGGATTGCAGAAGCCTGAGAAGTTGAGGATGCCATGAAAACACAGCCCATGGAACCAAATGAGCAGTGCTTACAGGGGTTCATAAAGAAAGATATAATAATCATAGCCAGAAGCTGGAAACAGCCCAGATGTCCCTCAGTGGAGGAATGGATAGAGAAATTGTGGTACATCTACACAATAGACTATTACGCAGCAATAAAAAAACAAGGAAATTATGAAATTCACAGGTAAATGGTGGGAACTAGAAAGGATCATCCTGAGTGAGCTATCCCAGAAACAGAAAGACACACACTGTATATACTCACTCGTATAGACATATAATATAGGATAAACCTACTAAAATCTGTACACCTAAAGAAACTAATCAAGAGGAAGGACTCTTGCTAAAATGCTCAATCCCAATCCAGAAAGGCAAAGAGGATGGACATCAGAAGAAGGAGAAAAGAGGGAAAAGGTCAGGAGCCTGACACAGGGGACCTCTGAAAGGCTCTGCCTGCAGACTATCAATGCAGATGCTGAGACTTATGGGCAATCTTTGGGCAGAGTGCAGGGAATCTTATGAAGGAAGTGGGAAAGAGTAAGATCTGGAGAGGACAGAAACTCTACAAGGAGAGCAACAGAACCAAAAAGTCTGCTCACAGAGGTCTTTCCTGAGACTGATACTCCAACCACGGACCATGCATGGAGATAACCTAAGACTCCTGCACAGATGTAGCCCACGGCAGTTCAGTATCCAAATGGGTTCCATTATAATAGGAACAGGGACTGTCTCTGACATGAACTGATTGGCCTGCTCTTTAATTACCTCCCCCTGAGGGGGAAGCATCATTACCAGGCCACAGAAGATGACAATGCAGCCATTCCTGATGAGACCTAATTGACTAGGATCAGATGGAAGGAAAAGAAGACCCCCTATCAGTGGACTTGGGGAGGGGCATGCAGGCAGAAGGTGGAGGAAGGGAGGGATTGGGGCTGGAGGAGTGAGGGAACCACAGAGGAGATACAAAGTGAATAAAGTGCAATTAATAAAGAATTAAAAAAATAATCATGTACTCTGTATGGGTCTTTGCTAGGTCCTCTGCAAATATGTTACAAGAGGCAGGTGGAAGGGTATCTTCTTTTTTTTTTTTTTTTTTTTTTTTTTTTTTGTTGGCCTTCTGCGTTCTAGAGATGCTCCCAAATATCACACACTATTATTGCTATTTTTTCTGGATATCTTCATACCTTGATAGCAAAACTGTATTGCTGAAGATACTACAAAGTTGAGTGACATGACATGGAGAAATCAAGCTGATACCAACCCTGGAGCTTCATTCCTCAGGAAGGTCCTGTTTCTACTACCAGGGAAGATGGGTACTCGACGATATTATCCAGATGTGAACCCTGATAATAACTGATGTGCTCAATAGTGCCAATAGTGGCATGAATTGCGTGGGAACAATCAACCCCTTTCTGATTAAACATAAGGCCTACTTCACAAGATGGAATTCGTGCTTGGTATTGTTAACTGAGCCTAAAACCTATGGCAGGACAAGTCATAGGCTTTAGGGAGAAATGTAAAATTATTGTTTTCTAAATGGGCATAATATTAAACTACTCCCTAAGTTCTTATCCTTATACCCATAGAGAACTGCAAATCTCAGTCTTCATCAGAGACTGATGAACTCTGATCAGTGTGTGGGGAGTAAAAACCTAAGGTGTCCTCAGTTCAGAATGGGACAGATACATGACATTTCCTTAATGATTGCTGAGATCATCACAAAATATGGGATGAGAAGGTTAAAAAAAAACTATAAGCTGTGAATTATGGCAGGAAAAAAAAGAAAGAAAAAAGGGTATTTTCAGTCATTACATGTCTACTGCACAAATGAACTCTCAGTTTCTATGACTGAATGAAAAATTAAATTATATTAAATTTTAAAAAAGCATACAAGACCAAGCCATCCGATGTCTGAGTATGGACAGATGAGGTCAATGGCATGATATCTTAGCTGAGGAGCTGATGGCTTTGTTGGGAAAGGAGACCATTTTCCTGTCGTAATGTGGACTCTACGCAGCTACCCTCGCTCTGGTGTAGCCCTCTACCCATGTGCTTAGTGGCAGCCTTAGATAGATTCGGTGGCTAAAAACAATGAACACATGATTTGGGAAGAAAAAGTGGTGAGGCTACAGAGAAGTTTGTGGGAAGGGAAAGGGTGTGTGTGTGGATTTTTCTAGAACACATAATATGCATGAATGCCTGCTCAATCAATAAAAAGAGCATAATTACGGAGCTCCTGTTTCCTAGAGAGAAGGAGTTCTTTTGGAAAAGTGGAGCGCAACAGATTTAAGAGAGAGTCGACCAAGTTTACGTTTTTTGTAACCTTATAGGGAAACTGATTGCACAGACAGATAACAGTGTTGATTTTTTATATAATGAAAGCATGAAATTGAAGAAGTAGGTATAACAGAATAAATGGTGTGAGGTGTTTTGAAAATAATGCATCAATTTGTTTTAAGATAGGAAATAAAGAAATATGCAGATGTGATACTAGCCATGTATGCAGGAATGGATAGGTGCTAGCCTGATGGCAGGAAACATATACAAACTGGCAATTTAAGTGTGTCTGCGCAAACATAGGAGATATCTTTGAGCAGAGAAATTAAAACAAAATAATTTTTGGGAGTAAGATGGACTAAAAAATGTGACTGGGCAGCAGCAACTGCCAATCAGAAGGTAGAGGTTAGAAATATAAAACAAAGTTCATTGGCAAATGTTACATTTTCCTCCAACTGCCATTAGAAGCACAGATATAAATTGAGAAAAGCCACAGGTTGGAAATAACTATATGAGAATAAGTATGAGTTTGTTGCAGTTGTATGATGGAGAGGAACAGAGAATCTCACCATATTTCAATAAGTAAAATAAGGCTGACACAGGAAGATGAATAATAGTTGATCTCACTTTCATGTGGAATGAACAATAATTATCTCACAAAAGTAGAAAATGAAATGATTAGTATTGGCTATTAAAGTTGGGATTAACTATTAGAGAAATGTTAGGAAAGGGATATGAAAGTAAAATAAGAGAAATATTTTTAGAGAGCTACAGTGCAGCACAGTGACTACAATTAACAATGATGTTCTACCCATGAAAACTGCTAAGGGGATATAAAATCTTGTCATTAACATCACACCAGTATCACGTGAACTCATCACACTGTTACTGCTACGTTATATCATTGCATACTAAATGTGTGTGGATCTGTATGCATGGGTGGGTAGATGTGGTTAGAACATTAGAAAACTGAGCTGTGGATAAAGAATGTGTATAAATTTCTATCCATTTGAAACAATGGATTAAAAAGAAAGAAGTAAGAATGAGACTGTCTTTAATCACTTCTGAAGAGTGATTAAAGTCATGCTCATGGAATAAAAGCTGAGCAAGGTGGACACAGAGATCCTGAGGCAAGGAGGAACTCTGCCAAGGTTGGAGGTCAGTGACAGAAACACTGATGAAGTCAACTTTGTTCATGCAGCTCTCCTAGACATAGGAAAAAGTAAAAATTGGCTTTCAGTTCAATCTAAACAAATCCCTTGTAGTTATTAAGAGAATTTATTCCTTCTAATGTCTGTTAATCAATTTACTGTAGTTATTGCTACTAAGTAGAGATATTTTCCTGTTGCATAAATTCTGTTTTTATTTGATTGTTGGAGAATGTGGCTATCTAGTTTACATACAGGAAATTGGTTTAATAGAATCTTTCAAAGTAAGCATGCTTTGGAAAGCTGTTGGAGGCCATGGACCTCATCATAGTTATTTTCAAAAGTGTTGAGTAGCAAGTACAGAATTTGTGCAGCAGGAACTTTGAGCCTGAATGAGTTAAAGCTTTTGGATTTGAAAACCTGTCTGTTTCTTAATATAATCAGATATGTGAGTCTCTGTAAACTTTCTTTGCTTTCAAAGGCAAACATAACTAATAATTTCTGTAAAGGTCTTGAATCGTTCCAACATCTGTTCTTGGTTTACTATAAAAACTCTGCCTCTGATCTCATGTGTTGAACTACTGTATGTTTGCCACTGTCTATTTCCTGTGAAAAAATACATAGAACAATAATAGCTTTTGTTCCTAACGTTCCAACCACTAAAACAGCTGAACAAATAACATCCATGCTTTCATTTGGAATAATTTATTCCATGTACATGTTTATGCAGAGTCATTTGGCTTATTGGATGTTTCATCATTTAAAAATCAAATCTTAGAATTTTAGACTACTGAAAACTCTGGTTAATAGTTTCCTCATGCTTACAGTAATTCTCTTAACAGCATTTCCTTCCTAATTCATCATCTTATTTTGTGTATGGTTTAGTATATATAAGTAGAAGTGCTTAAATTTTTTTCTTTATTAACAAAGTTAGTGAAATTTTTCCATCTGAAGCCACACATTTAGCAAATAACACTAAAACATTAAATAATTTGGCATTTTACCCATAAAAGTAACTAGTCTTGCTCTTTTCTTGCCTAAAGAAATAATAACTATAGATTAGTAATAATACAAATTACAATACCTTTGTCATAGTTCAACACATTCCAGATGACTTCATGGAAGGCTCAAGCACACAGCAAGAATAACCTGCATTCCACGAGATATCCTGTGACATACTTTTCTATTCCAGACATGCAATAAGTCATGTAATGACTAAGTAAGAGAAATAAAAACTCCTTAAATGTCAAATAAACAAATTTCTTTAGAAACAGTTCTAAATCACTTACAGTGAGAAAGTTAGCCTGCAAAACTCTTCTGTTTTTAAAAACCTTCAGAACTGTAACATATAGCATCTTTAATACCATTGCCTTGTATTCTGGCAGTTAGCCAAGGCAGACTATCTAGAGTTCTCAGAGAAAGCAAATGATTCCAGCTTTTATTCAGATGTTTTAATATATGCACACAGTGCACTGTCGATTCTAATTTATGTTTTGAATACCAGTGTTTAAGTGGTTAAGGTTTTATCAGAAACCAGTCGTTTAAGAACTCACCACTTTCGTCTAAGTGTATTCCACTTCTGGATGCAATCTTGAAATCAAGGTATCACCCAATTCATGTTTCTTCAGATTGCATTGATTCCAGTTCTTTCTAGAAGTCTCTGATATTTCTTTGATTTTTTTTTTAAGATAAAGTGAATTTTATTTTGTTTCCTTTTAAATTTTTTTATAATTAATTACAATTTATTTAATTTGTATCCTGGCTGTGGCCCTCTCCCTAGCCTTCTCCCAATCCCACCCTCCCTCCCTCTTCTCTCCCTATGCCCCTCCCCTAGTCCACTGAAAGGGGAGGTCAATCTCCCCTTCTATTGGACCATAGTCTCTCAGGTCTCATCAGGACTGGTTGCATTTTCTTCTACTGTGGCCTAGTAAGGCTGCAGCCCCCAGGGGGAAGTGATCAGAGAGCCAGCCACTTAGTTCATGCCAGAGAAATTCTCTGCTCCCCTTACTCGGAGAGGAACGGATACAGAAATTGTGGTACATTTACACAATGGAATAATACTCAGCTATTTCTTTGCTTTTATCAACAGAACTTTAACTTTCTCTGGCCATTTCCTGGCCTCAGTATGCCTGATCCTTTCTGGTTTTATTAAAAGATCACCCTCTTGGTTTAGGGTTCATATTAATGACTTCATTTTAACTGGATTTCTTTCATGGACCTCATCCCACAACAAGAAAATCTTTGAGAAATGAGCAAGAATAATAGTCTAATTTACTTAGGGTATACACAGTTGAACCCAAAATAAGGTTTGATGTTGCCATTCAGGTTTCTCGTAGATATGACAATAGGTATACTCTGAAACTCAATAGCTTTTCTCAACAGCATTATCCTGAATTCTCTATAAATTATTACTCATAGTAATAATAGTAAGCTTAGAACATTACAACTAGTTTACAAATTCTGATTCATCTACCTTGGTAGTTCTTACTCGATGTCTTTGGTGTTTTCAATTTTAGGGAAGTTGATGGATTACATCTTTATCTTACCAATTAATCTCTATTGGATTCTAGCTTTCAACTGTATTGATGGATGTAGACCCAATTATCTCTGGGTAAATCAAAGTAAAATGTTTTTAACTCTCCACACAAGCAATCTTTGATGGTTTCTCCGTTAGCCTTGTCAATATACTTTTTTCTTATTTTTTGATTTGAAAGGAGACTAAAGAAACAGATAAAAACATTAAATACCATTTTATTATATCACCTATTTTCTTTCTATTCTTGTTCCAGAAAAAAAAAAAGTTGGGGATGGAGTTTGGTTAGTGAGTGCTTGTCTAACATTCTTAAGCTTTTGGTTCTGTTCCCAGTATATATAAAACATGTCCCTTCTCTTTTCTGAGAGTGATACTCTAACCAAGGACCATGCATGGAGATAACCTAGACCCCCTGCTCATATGTAGCCCATGGCAGCTCAGTATCCAAGTGGGTACCCTAGTAAGGGGAACAGGGACTGTCTCTGGCATGAACTCTGTGGCTAGCTCTTTGATCACCTACCCCTGAGGGAAGAGCAGCCTTCCTAGGCCACAGAGGAAGACAATGCAGCCAGTCCTGAGGAGACCTAATAGGCTAGGGTCATAGGGAAATGGAAGAGGATCTCTCCTATCAGTAGACTTGGAGAGAGAAATGGGAGAAGATGAAGGAGGGACGATGGGATTGGAAGGGAATGACGGAGGAGGCTACAGCTGGGATAAAATGTGAATAAGTTGTAATTAATATAAAATAAAAATTTAATTAAATAAAAATAAGTTTAAAAAGAAAGATAAGAAAACATGGCCCCTAAATTTTTATTTAACATTCACGTTTCTCTTGCTTCTGAATTAGTCTTCTTCAGACAAACTAATTTAAAATTGCCATCTCGCTGTACTTGTTGCTGTTTCTTTTATTTTTTAATTCTTTTTTTCTTTCTTTATTTTTTATTATTACAATTTATTCACTTTGTATCCCAGCTGTTGTTCCCTCCCTCGTCCCCTTCCATTCCCACCTTCACTCTCTCATCTCCTCCCATGACCCTACCTCAGTCCATTGATAGGGGAGGCATTTCTTCCCTTCATTCTGACCCTAGCATATCAGGTGTCATCATGATTGGTTGCATTGCCTTCCTCTGTGGTAAGTCTGCTTCCCTCCCCCCACCCTCAGGGGGAGGTGATCAAAGAACCAGCCACTGAGTTTGTGTCAGAGACAGCTCCTGTTCCTATTAGTAGGGAACCCACTTGGAGACTGAGCTACCATAGGCTACATCTGGGCAAGGGGTCTAGGTTATCTCCATGCATGGTCTTTGCAAAAACCCCTGGGCCCAGATTTTTTGCTTCTGTTGGTGTTCTTGTGGAGCTCCTGACCTCTCCAGGTCTTGCTGTCTCCCCATCCTTTCATAAAATTTCTTGCACTCTGCCCAAAGTTTGGCTATCAGTCTCAGCATGTGCTTTGATAACAATGCTGGGTAGATTCTTTCAGAGTCCTTCTGTGGTAGGCTTCTGTCCTGTTTTCTCCTACTTTGGATGTATGTCCCATTTGCTTTCTGAGTGAGGATTGATTATCTTATCCAGTGTCCTCCTTCCTTGTTAGCTTCTTTAGGTGTACAGGTTTTAGTATACTTTTCCTATATTATATGTCTAATATCCACTTATAAGTGAATATATAATCATGTGTGTCCTTCTGCTGCTAGGATACCTAATTCAAGATGATCTTTTCTAGTTCCCATTATTTGCCTGCAAATTTCATGATTTCCTTGTTTTTAATTGCTGAGTAATATTCTATTGTGTAAATGTTCCACAATTTCTCTATCCATTCCTCTGTTGAGGGACATCTGTACCTTTTTATGTTGCTAATTCTTATTTTATTTAGCCAAATTTATCCTTAAACAAGTTATTTTTATGTAATATATTGTTTAAATTTTTATTAATCATTTATTACAATTTATTCACTTTGTATCCCAATTGTGGCCTCCTTCCCTGTCTTCTCCTGCTCCCACTATCTATCTTTTCAACTCTTTTTCATGCTTTACGATTAGATCTATTGGGAGGAATGATGCAGTTTTTTCACCTTTATTGAGGCATAATTAAAGAAAAAGTGCATATATCTGCAATAAACAAAACTGTCTAAAAATTTGTGATTACATATACATTCTGAAAAGATTCAAAAAACCAAAATCATTAAATATACATAATCTCATATTTTTTTTATGAGAGTAGTTTTTCTGGTGAGAATAATTTACCCATAATTTACTAACTCGGCTATGGTGACCAAGAGTGTAACACTTGTGAAAATGATGGTACCAAATTGCAAATATAATTCAATTTCCATTAAAGGTAAATAGTCAGAAAAAGTATTGTATTTAGTTTTCTTTCTTTATAGAAACTCCCATTGAAATGTGTAAAGAAAGAAGTCACCTTGTCTTTTTGAATATTCCGTGTTTGGTACTCACATGAACCCTCGTTGTTTAGAGTGAAAACATTTTGGCTTTTCCTCTTTGATTAGGAACAAGGCACTTTACTCGTTTTAGTGCTGGAAGTCCTAGACAAAAGAAAAACAACTAGAAAGTAAAGGTGGTTTTGAATATTTAATCTTGATTAGCAATTGGGTTAGGAAACATCTAGAAGAGTAGTTAGACATTTACAGAGATAACTAGATTATGGTAGCATGAATTAACTGTGGACACACGCATAACAAGAAGATATTGTGAGGAGGTCATGAAATGCAGGAGGTGTGGCCCACATGGAAGAAGTACAAGTGGGCTGTATGTGGTTTCTATCTTACCCTGATCTCTTCCCCATATTCCTCTTTCCTCTGCTTTTCTGGCATGCCCATGTGACCAGCCCTCTTAAACAATGAGTTCAAATGAAGTCCTTTTCCCTAAGTAGTTTGTGTAAGTTATTTTGTCACAGTAATTTAAAATCGGACCAGAGGAGCCTCCAAACCAGGGTAGCAGAAAAATTCCGTTTGTCAGTGACATATGTTGATTTGAAATCCCTCCAACAACAAAAACAAAAATCCTGAAAAACTGTCAGAACTGGAACTGTGTGGCATGGGAAATGGAATAGGAGGCACGAGGTTGGGGGAGGGGGGAGGGAGACAGTATTGGGACAGACAATTGGATTGTCAACAGTTTCTGGAATAAAGTAGAAACCTAGAGCAATGGAACTCCCAGAAATCCATAGGGGTGATTCTAGCTAAGACTCCTAGCAATGGGGGATATGGAGCCTGAAACAGACAAGACTTCCAATGGAGGGACTGGGACACCAACCCAGCTACAAAACCTTTGACCCACAATTTGTCCTGCCTACAAGGCATGCAGGAGTAAAGATGGAGTAGAAGCTAAAGGAATGGCCAACTAATGACTGGCCCAGCTTGAGACCCATGCCATGAGGGAGAAAGAGAGCCCATCACAGATCCACCATACTTGCAGACAGGAACCTAGCATAACTGTCATCAGAGAGGCTTCACCCAGCAATTGATGGAAACAGATACATAGACCCATAGCTAGATATGAGGAGGAGACTGGGGAATCCTGTGGAAGAAGTGGAAAGATTGAAGCAGCCCAGAGAGATCAAGGACACCATGAGAAAACCTACAGAATTAACTAACCTTGACCCCTAGGGGTTCGTAGAGACTGAACTGCCAAGAAGATCGTGCATGGGACAGACAGAGGCCTTCTGCACATATGTAACAACTGTGCAGCTTGATCTTCATGTAGGACTTTTAAAAGCAGGAGCATGAACAGTCACTGACTCCGTTGCCTGCCTTTGGGTCCCTTTCCCTTAACCGGGCTGCCTTGTCTAGCCTCAGTAGAAGATGTGTCTAATCCTACAGCAACTTGATATACTAAGGCTGTTTGATAAAAGGCCTCCCTTTTTCTGAGGAGAAGGGAAGAAGAAGTGGATGGGGATTGTGGGAGGGATGGAGTTGGAAAAGAAGAAGCTAAGGAAGCTATGATTAAGACGTAAAGTTAATAAATAAATCCGTGTTCTGGTTCTCTGGAGATGCTATCAACCAGACAAAAAGGTTTTGATGGCAAGCATTCTGTTGCTAGAGTTGCTCTGTCAACCTAGGCAGCTCTGAGGTGGAGAGGTAGCAGGTACTCTGCAAGTCTATAACTGACAAAGGGATTTATCACGTCCAGGCTGGGACAGCACAGGATACTGCTAGATTTTGTCAGGATACCCCGATTTTAAACTTTAGGAAGTGTTTCATGCATAAGTTTTTCATTTACTATTTTCGGACCGTAGTTGAGCATGGGTAATTGCAGCTCCAGAAAGCAAAACCACAAACAAGGGCAGATTACTATATTTTTATTTAAAAAAAAAATCCTAGTCACAACTCATTAAAGCTATCTTGAATATGACTCCTAGCTAACTACTCACCGTGGAAAAACCACAGGCTTAAAGTACATTTTCTTGTGAAAATGCTGAGCGTAGTGACACCCACACACGCATGTGCCCCTGTTCTGATGACACCATACACAAATCCTCATCTGCTCTCTGGAGACTCTTATTTTGCCTTTATGCATCCCAGTCTATTCTCACATACCACTTGAGGGGCAGATCTGAAAAGTGTAATACTAGACAGTGTGAGCTCATCAACAAATCCACGCAGAGGCCAGCTCTCCAAGAGTTTATTTTGATGGAGGCCATAAACAGATAAATTTTATGCTTATGTGTGTAATTTTCATAATAAAAATACAGAACTAAATTTGACAGGTCATATTCCCGAGATTTTTTTTTCTAGTTTCTAAAGCTCGTCTTCCTATTACTTTCCACTCCTGTTCTCCTTTTCCAAATGAATATTGTGAATGAAACAATTTCCAGGAGGGATTTCTAGTAAAAGCCACCCAAGTCTGTCCATTTAAAAAGAAAAATAGAAGCAGTGTGACGGCACATATGTGAATATATTCAAACAAACGTATACATATGCACACAAGACAAAGAAAGACAGACACGCATGCACACACATGCATGCATGCACACACACAACACACTCGCACACACACACAGAGTGAGAGAGAGAGGGGGGGAGAGAGAGAGATAATATTTCACTGTCCTTAATGGGAAAAATAAAGGAGGGGGAAGAAATGATAGAAAGGAGAGAAAGGAAACTATGTATTGATTCCAAGCACACATATGGAATATAATTTATTTGGATATGAAGAATTCTTGCTATGTAGTTTGTCAAAACATAAGAGAAATGACCACATTTTTATTTGTTTGATTTTTTCAAATGTTACTTTTGTTACATAGGGAAAATATCTGTACTTCCCGCTCTCTTTGGACAGGTAGGGCATCACAGGTGAACAGGACAAACCAGATTTTCTTCCCTTGTTCTTCCATTTTAATCAATTATTTCTTATTAAAATAGATCCTCCCTGAGCTCCAGCCTGATTTCCAGTCAAGGTTGTTGCTCCTGAGTGATATTGGCAGGAGGCTCTGACTTTCTTTGGGATTTTGAGCTTCAATGTCAGGTTCAGTAAGAGTTGATTAAATTGTCCTTTTTTATTTCTAACATACCATTTTTAAATGTCAAATCATTGCTAGATATTTAGACCTTTTGTTGTACTTGGAAAGTACATTTCTGCCTACCTTATAAAAAAATACTCTGTAAGATACTGAATCAATAACATCAATAACCAAGTGATAGTCTTTTATGTAATTGTACCCAGTCTTATGAAAAAGAAACTGCATTTTTGAAGTTTTGGAGAGTCTCCAGCCTTGGTGTGTCGGACACTGCCATTTGGGTTTCTCTAGGAATTCTGCTTTCCCTGGTGACATCTTCTGAATAAGTCGAAGGGTTAAACCAGTCTACATAAAAGAGTGGTGTGCGATGCTAAACCATGCAGCAGACAGCTTTCCTCAGGGTTAGCATTATGTGCTGTAAAGAGCGTGGGACAAGGTTTTAGCTCTGTTGGCTTTGGATTACTAAAATTTTGTTCTCTGGAATTAAGCATATACCTTCAGATTAATTATTTAGCTTTTCCTAGCCAAAGCAACTTTTAAAAAGACATAAAGCTTCTAAGAATAGATTTCGGTAATTAACAAGCATTACATTGAAGAAATTATTCAGGGTACCTACCCTGGTGTCTAGCTTTTAAGAAAAATATAAATATAGCTGCCTTGTACACTTTCCAAATATTGTTTCGATCTGAACTTCTCAATTTTAGTCAAATATAGAATCGAGAAGAGTCACAGAGAGTACTAATTACCTCTCTCCACTCTTCAACTTCTGCTATTTGTGAAAATACAATCTCTTCCATTTCCCCCATGTGCTTGTGCACAAGGGCACTAAAAATCTAATATGTCTCTTATTCCTGGAGCAGCCTCAATTCCCCAGGGTCGGTGTTACCCAGTGCCCTCCAGGAATGATGTATTGCTCCAAGTTAGATTTCAACAAGTTCTTATAACATTTCTTGCTTCCTGTGACTTCAGTTTGCTCCCCTGAATCATATTAGATGGTCTTCTATCATCAGTTTTCTCTTTGAATCTAGTTCG
Source organism: Rhombomys opimus (assembly GCA_010120015.1). Taxonomy (NCBI): domain Eukaryota; kingdom Metazoa; phylum Chordata; class Mammalia; order Rodentia; family Muridae; genus Rhombomys; species Rhombomys opimus. The sequence goes on along the minus strand of REGO01000294.1, from coordinate 1,521,902 downwards.
GTGGATCTTTTTAATATCACACAATGTTTAAACACTACTGGACTGATTGTATTATAAGACGCATTAATCTTGCCATTTGATATTAATAAATGCCTCTAAGGTATTGCTTTCTACTTGGCCAGCTTTCTCAGTCTAAGAGTCAACATTATTCTGGATTGGGAGATCTACAGAGATTATCAGGTGTATCCAGACCAGTGAAAGATGTTCTTAGATCCTATTGGCATGAGCTCACTAAATACAGCATTGAAGTTGTTGTGTTAAATATTCTAATGATGTTTTTGCAAAGTCTAAATTCAGTAAGCACTGAGAATTGACTGGAGACAGGCTTAGATATTATTTAGTACAGAGAATCACTGCTCTCTTGCATTTGACTAAAATGTAGTTCTCATACCCCATCTTGAAGCCCTTCTACAGTGAACTTATTTGAAGGTAGGTTTATAGCAGATAGCTAATATTAAATGAAGTCACATAATGGAATGCATAATCTGATCCTGTTAATAGTCTGAAGAAGAGGAGAAACATGAGTCTGCCTCACGGGAAGATGCAGTGACAAAGCAGGGCTGTAGACCAGGCAGAGAACCCTCACCACAAACAGCATTGCTAGTAATGGGATCCTAAGCTGGCAGACACCATCCACTTTTCACAGCTCTTAGCCTATGATAGAACTGTTTTTATAGAACTGTTCAAGTTTAAAAACACACAACACTCACATTTTCAAGCTTCCAAGAAATTGCTTGACTTCTTGAGATTCTTCATCTAATAGTGTTGTATTAAAAAATGTGTTGCTCTGATTACAGAATTCATTATGGTATTTGACCCAAACAAATTTTCACATGTTGAGGTTCTTCCTTTTTAAGATCTATTTATTATTTAAGCAGCATTCTAACTGTGAGGACACCAGATCTCATTATATAGAGATGGTTATGAGCCACCATGTGGTTGCTGGGAATTGAACTTAGGAACTTCGGAAGAACAGCCAGTGTTTTTAACCTCTGAGCCATCTCTCCAGCCCTCATGTTAAGGTTCTTATATATTCTTTTAACTAGTTTTCTGGATACCCATATAGCTTCTAAATGCACTTATGTAATGATTAAAACATCATAAACTGATTTTAAATTAAAAAGTGACACAGCTGTTTTAAAATTATAGAAGTGAATCATAGAATGTAATTTTAAATTAAAGAAACTGTTTACATTGATATTTCCTTTATCTAATTTTGACTATTTTTAAAGACCCAGAAAACATTCTCTTTTAAAATCTACTGTAGCATCGTTACAAAGCAATACATGTACATGAAGAAAAACTGGGCCTGCTTGTCGAAATTGCTTAGCTTGGGGTGTTTATGGGACTTCTAAGCAGAGAAGGGCTGTCTCTGACTGTTTTTCCTGCTCTTTCGACCATTTCCTCCAATTGTTCATCTCACCAGCTTTGGTAGGAGGGCTTACGCCTAGTGTTGTGTTTGGTTGGTATCCCCGGAAGGCCTGCTCTTTTCTGAAGAGAAATGGCAATGCAGAAGCAGTGGATCTGGGGCAGAGAGGAGGGTGGTGTGTGCTGCGGTGGAAGGAGGCTGGGAGGAGAAGAAAGAGCCGGGGCTATAGTCAGGATTTATTGTATGAGGGAAGAATGAATTACAAAGTTAAGTAAAAGGTGTAAAATACGGGGATGTGCTTTTATGTGTAACAACGATGAGTACGTGGTTGTGGTTGTTCTGTTGTATTTGATATTGTCCTTTTTGTCAACAAATTTTGTATGTATGTGATGCATGTACATATTCATTCCTTATTTCTTCAGTAAACAAGCAGTCATTAAGCAAACTTGAGTGTCACACTGTGTAATTTTGAAAACTCCTCTAAAATGTCCTGTTCACATCAAATAAATGGATGAATCAGCAAATAACCTAAATTTTGAGATATTTGTGGATTGACTTATACCATATTCCATAATTCTCCATAATGTATTACATGAATAGTATTCTAATGATGGATAGTAAAAGATAAAAATTTAAAAAATATACAGCATAGTTAGGTTTATAAGACTAAGTTATAGTGTCAGGTTTGTATCTTAGTTATGTGTGATTGTAGAATTTATATTTTGTGTGGTTGCATTTCTGTGTAGCAGAACATGTTCCAATGTGCAAAGCATTCCGGTAATAGAAAAATGTATGTTCACATGTTTGTGTGTGCCCTTGTGAAAATGTCTGTCTGTATTTGACAGTCTATGCTTTTTGATGAAGATTTAGAGGCTCCTGTGTTAAAATAAATATATCTAGTGAAAATGTAATCATCTGTATGAAGAGAACTAATATATCTGAACTACTGTAACTCTACGCTTTTTGTCTCTCTACATATTATTCTTTCATTACTAAGTCTAGATAATTGATTTTCTAATTCCATTCTTACCACATTCTGCTTCTTATATCTATACATGCTTATGATACTTTGCTTAAGACACTTACGTAAGACAAATGATGAGAATGAAGGATTGGTGGAAAATCAATCACTTTTGTTATTCCCTTCTTTTTTTCCTCCCATTCTCTGTGTGTGTGTGTTTGTGTGTATGTGTGCATTTGCATACATACACTTACTTATATACTAACTAATATATCTTTATTTGTGACATGACAATACTTTTTTTCTTAAATTATATTTAGTTTTACGGATCTTCTTTTTCAAGTTTTCATATCAAGGTAAAGTATCACATGACTTTCCTTATAGTTCTCCAGGAGTTCACATGTTTGAAAACTCAAGAAAAAAAAATGCCTGAGTACACAAACTATGAAGTGTTGCAACTTGTGTAACAGTATAGTATTAAGGCTTCTTATGACTGTAGGTATCTAAGAATTCAAGGACCTGATCCAAATGCCTATCTATTACTCAATAGGCTGTATGTAGAATAGGAAATTTTTTTGTCTATCGCCAGACATGTCATCAACCTAGCCTGAATGGACAAGAGTGGGATATCTGCTTCTCAGCCCTGAGTCACTAGGAAAAAAAAAAAGATTTTTTGCTCGAGATCTTAAAAACATGCTAAGAAAAGTACCCTTTCCATCCTTGCCTCCACTATACCAGTGTGTGTGTGTATTATTTAATATATATATATGTATATATGTATATATATATACATATATATGTATATATATGTATATATGTATACATATATATGTATATATACATATATATATATTCCTAAAGACCCAATGGCACACACATTTAAGGCTTAATCAACTCTTAAGATAACACATTTCTTTCAGCATTTTGTAAATAAAAACAAGTGTTCTCATAATTTTATTTCTGTTACTATGTTCAAAGACCCCGAAAAAAATGCAGCTTAGGGGTGCCAGGACTTATTTGGTCTCACAATCCAAAGTAATAGTCCATGTTTCCAGGAAAGTTAAGGCAGTCACCAGAAATACCTCACCTCATCTGCAATCAAAACACTGAGAAAAATGCATGCATGCCCAATGCAAGGTAGCTTGCTATACTTTTGGAGGATCCAGGCACTGCAAACACAGGGTGAGTCTCCCTTCCACAAATATCTCAATTAGGAAACTATCTTTCAAGCACACTTACTGGTTAATCCAATCCAAGCACTTTCTCATTGCAGCTCTCTTCCCAAGTGATTCTAGTTTTTGTAAAATTAACAATTAATAATAATGCTACACCTAATATTTGCACTTTTGCAAATATCTCATATTTTTCTCAGGGAAGGAAAATATGTTCTCTTTGTGATTGTTGAAAGCATGGAGATATTGATGTATCCGATACTACAGAATTATACCAAACATACAGACTAATCAGTTCCTGTAAATGCAACATTGTTGTCAACACTTAAAAATTTAAAAATAGTTCATTCACAAAGTATTGCTTTAAGAATACATTTCATCGTTATGATCTGCTCTATTCAATAACATCAGCATTCCACAGCACAACTGATGGGCTAAGAGCACAGCTTGGGGGCTACAAAGACTTGTTCTCAGCACATGGAAGGGATTATAATACTGATAAAACATACTTCATAAAGTTGTACATCACTTATCGGTATGGGAGCATCCTGGGAAATGAGTCCTTAAGTGATTGACTTTGCTTTTGGTTCAACATCATAGAATCTAAGATGGCTGTGACAGTGCTGGGGAACTTCCTTCACGTATTAGCCTAGCATTCACAGAGATATGACTATGCAGCAAGTGACTGTATGTATGGAAGATCTAGACAGCAATTCCCACAAAACAGTCAATAAAAGAAAGCAGTTAGGATGATGGTTCAAAAAAAGAATATGTTTCATAATTATGTTTCTGCTTTTATTTGAAGAGAGATGTTAGGTGATAAAGTGTGTAAACATATTACACATTACTAAATCTTAAAACTCTGTGCTTGACAGATAGCATAGAGTGCTCTCTGTGGCTTTCCTGCCATCTGTGGATGTTATTAGTGGTGATTTCATTGCCAGTGGCAAAACATAGAACATCTATAAATTAAAACATTTGGCTAGGTCTGTGGGAACTTCTGCATGGTGAACAGGGTCTGGGTTGGTGATGAAATATAAGCCTAAGGATTGTGATCCAGAAAACAAAACAAAAACAAAACAAAAACCTGCTGCAGTGTGTGTTGAACTTGTACTTGAGGTTTGTTTATCTCGAGAATTACGCTATCCAAACACTGTGGAAATTGCAGTAATTTTAGATACAGTACAGATAAATTTACAAGTTAAATTACAACATTTACAAAAGAATATGGACAGCATTCTACATTCCTTGCTCCAGATGCCAGCAATCTGGATGGGAGGCTGTCAATTAAAGTGCACAGTCACTTGGCCCTGCCTCATGTTCACCCATTTTCGCAAAATCCTTTTTTAAAAATTTTAAAATAGCACCAATCTCCTATTTCCTGTCATCATAAACATTTAGGAGTTTCATTATCCTTCCTGTGTCCAGACGGATTATTTTATTGGAAAGAACAAATGTATTTTCCATCAACAGTACATGAAATGTAAACCAATATAATTTTTAAAATGAAATGCATTTTTTCCATAAAGAAATAGTCAATCCTATAGTAATTTTTATTATAATATAAAATTTCAACTTTGATATGGCATAAACACACACATATGTATGTGTTATGTGTGTTTTGTCAAGAATTACATAAGTTATTATCACTGCATAAATAAGAGGAACAACTGATAACTCATTAATTAAACTCTTCAACTAATGAGAGTTATTGCCACTCTCACCAGTAACTGTTATACACTGGTAAAAGCTAGGTCAAAAGAACCTGTATAAATTTTCACTTGTTTGAAATATCTATACACTGTGATATATGCCTTTAGAGTGCAATGCTAACAGCGTTGTACACAAGTTAAAACTGTTACAGCCTTTATTCCCTCTTCCTCCATAACCTTCAGTCTCTTTCTTTACTTTGTCTTTGTCTCTTTATCTTCTCTTCCTTATTAGAATTTTCAACAAAGCACAAATGATTCATGTTAGTCTGTCAAACTCTGAACATAAAGCTCTTATATCTCTGAGCACAGTGTCCATAACACACCTATTTTGTTATTTAAATTTTATTTCATATATTCATAATATTTCAGTTCATCATTCAGATTATGGTAAAGTTACATATCTGTTAACTTTCCTGATTTCTGTAAGATAGCCTTTATGTATCTCAGGAAATGAATGTAATTGCCAAAAATTTCTTTCAAACGTCAATGCTTGTATTTAGTTATCACTCACTCTAAATGCTGCAGCTCCTCCTTCCCCTTTTCTAAATAGTGGAGGAATGGAAATTAGGACAGTTGGACAGCTAATAGTTGTGTGGTGGTGCTCACTTAGATGCTGTGTTCTTTGAATGGAGCTGTAGCCATGGGAATCATTTTCAATCTGAATTGTAACTTGCAGTTTCTAATGAGCTTGAAGTTAAAGTTACTGCAGCAGAAACAAAAACTAAGGGGAATAATTATAATCATTTTACATTACTATATTGGTTGCTCTTTAAATGTTACATTATCTGATATTAATGTGAAATAATTTTTTTTAAGAAATACCCTATACTTATTAGATTCAGTGAGTTTCAATGGTGGTACGGTTAAAATAAAGATTCCTGCACATTGTCTCCCTGAATGTCACACAGGCACAGTGGCATGTGGTCACACACACACACACACACACACACACACACACACAC
>REGO01000294.1:1479329-1512281 GCA_010120015.1 Rhombomys opimus | reverse complement strand
GATGAGTGAGGGAGGGAGGGACTGGGAGGGAATGAGGGTTCGGGGCACGGCTGGGATACAGAATAAATAAAATGTAACTGATAAAAATAAAAAATTAAAAAAAAAAAGAAGCATTCAATGTTTGTCTTTAGAGTTTGCGATTACCTTACTCAGGATGATGGTTTCAACAACTTACCTAAAATTTTCATTTTTCATAAAAGCTGAATAATATTTCCTTGTAAAAATGTGCCAGTTTTATTATTCATTCATCATTTGATGGACATTAGACTATTTCTTCACATCCTCTCCAGCATGTGTTGTCACTTGAATTTTTGATCTTAGCCTTTCTGATGGGTGTGAGGTGAAGTCTCAGGGTGGTTTTGATTTGCATTTCCTTGATGACTAAGGACATTGAGCATATCTTTAAGTCTTTCTCTGCCATTCTGTGTTCCTCTATTGAGAATTCTCTGTTCAGCTCTGCACCTCATTTTTTAATTGGATTACTTGGTTTGTTGGTGTTTAACTTCTTAAGCCCTTTACATATTTTGGATATTAGCTCTCTGTCAGATATAGGGTTGGTGAAAGTCCTTTCTCAATCTGTAGGCAGTCATTTTGTTCTGATGACAGTGTCCTTTGCTTTACAGAAGCTTTTCAGTTTCATGAGGTCCCATTAATTGATTGTTGATCTTAGAACCTGTTGGTATAATATTCTTGTGGAATGTACCCTCATTCATTCAAATGTTGATTTCTCTCCCCCACTATCTGGTTTCAATCAGGACATTGCATTGTGATGCTTATTCTAAGCATCATCTTTCTCAAGTTTGTGCAAACATGTCACCATTTATTCCCTGTATAGTCAAGAAAACAACCAACCCCAATGCTTCGCAAAGGAGAGACTAGGGTGGGACATCCTGGTCCAGAGAGGAGGAGAAGGAAGCGGTAGGAGTAGGAGGGCAGACATAGGCAGCCAAGACTTGGAACCATGAAGAGTGTCTTGGAAACAAGAGGAAAGGTGAAACAGACCTAAGATATGAGTAAAATCAAATAAAATGGGTAAAATCTGAGTGGTAGGAAACTATGAGGGCTTGGAGGTTTAGGATGGAGTAAATATTGCCCAGCATTATGCTCTAGGTTAATTAAATAAATCATAGTCTCTCTGTGGTAATTTGAGCAATAAGCTGGTTTAGGAATAACTGCTGTTTAACCCCGTATAAATATTAATAACCCAAAACAGAACCCATGTTGTTTTGTTCTGTTTAGGAAGTTGTCTTCTCTGCCAATGAGTTCTAGGCTCTTCCCCACTTTTTTTCTCACAGGTTTTGTGTGTCAGGTTTTATATTGAGGTCTTTAATACACTTGCACTTTAGTTTTGTGCAGGGTGATAAATATGGATCTATTTGCCTTTTTCCATTAGACCAGCACAATTTGTTGAAGAGGCTGTCTTTTTTCCTTATATGTATATTTTTGTTGTTATTTTTTGGCTTCTTCGTAAAAATCCATAGGTGTGTGGGTTTATTTCTGGGTCTTCTATTCTATTCCTTTGATCCACCATTCTGTTTCTATGCCAGTACCATGCAGTTTTTATTACTATTGCTCTGTAGTACAGCTTGAGATCAGGAATAGAGATACCTCCAGACGATCTGTTGCTGCACAGGATTGTTTTAGCAATTCTGTTTTTTTGTTTTGTTTTGTTTTTCCATATGTAATTGAGAATTGTTCTTTCAAGTCCTGTAAAGAAATGTGTTGGTATTTTGATGGGAATTGCATTGAATCTGTAGAATGCTTTTGGTAGGATGGCCATTTTCAGTTAATCCTAATGATTCATGATCATGGAAGGTCTTCCCATTTTCTGATATCTTCTTCAATTTCTTTCTTCAGAGACTTGAAGTTTTTTTTTCAGTCTTTTAATTGCTTGGTTAGAGTCACACCAAGGTACTTTATGTTATTAGTTGCTATTGTAAAGGTTGCTGTTTCCCTGATTTCTTTCTTAGCCCTTTTGTCTTTCATATACAGGAGGGCTACTGATTTTTTTGAGTTAATTTTGTATCTAGCCACTTTGCTGAAGGTGTTTATATGCTGATGGAGTTCCAAATTTTTGAGTTGATTGATGTGGAGCTGTAATGAAGACATGTTTTAGGACATTCCGAAGCCTATACATAGAGAGCTTTTGTCCTGTCATCATATCATCTTCCCCTGTTGATGCTGCTGTGTCCAAATTTCACCTCTTTGTAAGGACAAACATACTGAAAGAAGTCAAATTCCCCCATTAATAGTATCATTTTCTCTGGATTATCTCTGTAATATCCTCTCCCCAAATAAGGCTACACTGTGTGTTGTTGGGTAGGGAATTTAAATATACAAATTAAGATTTGTATGTGTGTGTAAAAAGTGTGCATGTGTATATGTTTATGCATTTGGGCATGTCTGTATGTGAATGTGATTTTGCCTACACTACAGTCTGTAGATGTCTAAGGATTATGTAACTTGTTACTCCTCAGCTTCCCACATGTTTGAGACATAGTCTTCTGCTTGAAACTATGTATGAGAGGATATCTGACTTGAGAACTTCCAGGTATTCTTTTTTCTCGGACTCCAGGAATTCTGGGGTTACAGAGGCACACTAACTTACCTGGTCCTGTATTTCTGGGTGAACCCAGTTTATCATCACAGCAACGAAAGTATGCTATTCACTGAGCCATCTCTCCAGCCCTTAATAATGTATCAAAGTACATTTGTGAGCTGTAGAAAATAGACAATTAATGAACCAATTGCTTATATTGTATCCTACCAGGGATACAAAAGACAGCATCTGAATATGTGATTTAAAAGAAAATATATACTTAAACACTCAAGATGGTTCTTTAGGACTATAGATTTTAGTATGTTTATCCTATATTATATATCTAATATCCACTTACAAGAGAGTATATACCATGTCTGTCTTTCTGCTTCTGAGCTAACCTCACTCAGGATAATCTTTTCTGGTTCCCACCATTTGCCTGCAAATTTTATGATTTCCTTGTGTTTAATTGCTGTGTATTATTCCATTGTGTAAATATACCACACTTTCTGTATCCATTCCTCCATTCAGGGACATATAGGTTGTTTCCATATTCTGGCTATTACAAATAAAGTTGCTATGGTGGAGCATCTTTTTGAATGGTGTTTTGCTGGATCTTGAGAGGCACTATTCCTAATTTTCTGAGAAAGTGCCAGATTGATTTCCAAAGTGGTTGTACAAGGTTACATTCCTACCAACAAAACCTGGTTCAGGGTGGCCTGTAAAGACTGATATGCCAACCAAGGACCATGCATGGAGTGGACCTATGCCCCCTGCTCAGAGGAAGCCCATAGGCTGCTCAGTCTCCAAGTGGGTTCCCAAGTAAGGGGGGTAGGGGCTGTCTTTGACATGAACTCAGTGGCTGCCTCTTTGATCACCCTCTTCTGGTGTGGGGAGTGCAGCCTTGGTAGGCCATAGAGGAAGATGATACAGCCAGCCTTGATGAGACCTGATAAGGCTAGGGTCAGATAGAAGGGAAGGAGGTGCTCGCCAATCAGGGGTCTAGGGAAAATGCATGGGGGAGGAGAGGGAGAGTGGGTGCGACTAAGATGAGATGAGGAGGAGGCTACAGAGGGATACAAAGTGAATAAACTGTAGTTAATTTATTAATTAAAAAGGAAATGACACTAGTATTTTGATTTGTATTACATTAATTTTGTGAAGTATTTTGGTAGTATATGAATATAATATATCCAATAAATATTCTGCCAGTCTTGAGGGGGGATGAATACTCAAAATGATGCTGTTTTCTGAAAAAAATAGATGGGTTTATTCAATTTGCCAATTAAAATATTGTCATTTTTAGAAATGGTAAATTCTCAGATAATATTTATCTTATATTTGGGTTATCAAATGACCCAGTTGTTGATGTCAAAATAATGGTCTTACTTGATGAAGAGACTAAATAGTTCAATTATATTGCATATCATTGTTCATTGTTGTAAGACAAAAAGTGAAAGTGCAAATCATGGTGGAAGTATATGGATGGGATTACAAATAATACCTATTTCTTTTTCTGGATAGCATAGTATATAACTGTACAGGATTGAAGAATTATTAGTTTCTTTCATGTTAAACTGTTTCCTGAGATAATTGTTTCACATTGCAGTGCCTGAAAGTTTAAATTTGACATATTACTCTTGAAAATATGCATTATGGCCACTCCATTTCATCAAATTTAGATATATAACTAACATTTATTCAGTTTTACATTTCTTCTTTCCAATTTCTTAATCATTTATTCCAAGCCTTTGTGAATTTCAATGCTGTGTTTATCGTATTTCTCTTGTGCCTTCATTCCATTTTTAAATATTCCATGTTATTATTTCTTTTAATACGTGAAACTGGACTATGTTTGTGTACTTACAAAAGTAATTCATCATACATTAAGGTTCACAGTTTTAAAAATAATACAACACTCACGAAGAAAAAAAACAAATACATACATATGAGCCCATTTTACAATTATCTGTCCATTCTAATAGAAGAGCCACTTTTAATGGCTGATGACATAATAGTTTTCCAAATTAACTTCATAAGGATCTTTTAGAAGTGAGCAACTTGGGGTTTAATCAATTTCCACCTTGCTAAAATAAGGAAGGGGTTAGCTAATTTTACTTCTTCACTTTTTCTCATTCTGACATAATTCTGCCACAATTTAATTTCCCAAATGGGAAATATTGCTCAGAAACAATACACATATCAACAGTATCATTGTAATTTTTTTCAGCTATAGGCATTATCAAGTTAATTTCAATCTTAGAGGTTTTTTTTTTAATATTTTCGTTTCCTAACACCATTAAATTCAAACATATTCATAGGGATCTTTTTATTTCCAACATTATCCACTTTGCTTCTAAAATTAAACCCCATTCTTCTATAGACTTACTCAAATATACGAAACCCTGAAATTACGTGTTTATTATTATGAATATTCTCTTTCAAAATATTACAAATATGTGAGCTTTACTTGGAATTGTTTTTAGTTTTTATGGTATGAAATGCCATAGAAATAAATCTTATTCTGTTTACACGTTTCAAAAAAGTAAGTTCGACTTGACTAACTGGAAACAACAGGTAAATGGCCATGACGTACATGAGCTGGAATGTAAAGGGGGCCTCGGAGAGAGTCCACGCTGGAGTTGCTGCTCACATTCAAATACACCAGCCTGAAACATTAGATGCACTTGTCCACATAACATGTGCTTGGGCCATCACCCCGCAAAGGAAGCACCCCATCGTAACACTGTATTCTCTATGATGCAAGATCAGAGATCATAAGACCACTCTAGGTCAGGGATATTTCATAAGTGACAAATGTGGTAAACACACACACACACACACACACACACACTCATAGAATAATCAAATAGCTTTTGCTGTTACTTCAGTGTTATAGTCCCCTTATATTTTATTTTTGATAGCTGCACTGAAATTTTCATTAATATCTTGAAAGCCATAGAGAGAGAAAAACACCCTGAATTACAAAAAAAAAAAAAAAAAAAAAAAAAAAAGTGAGTGCTTTTCAGAATCTGTATCCTTTACAGATTGTTACTAATTGGGATGTATATGTGTTGGGGGTGTTACAGCTCCTGTTTGTAAGGGATGACCTTGGCAGAGTTTGTGAGGCTCCAAAGCAATCACAGAAGAAACTGATACGGGAACAACGGCGAGCAGCAGAAAGACCTGCTAGAAACCAACCAATTCACAGATTTAGCTAAGCAGCATTAGGTGACAGTTAACTTTTAATGAGGGAAGACACGATGTAATTAAATCTTGACACACAATTATGAAAGAAAATATCAGGTAACAATCTTGCTCCATGGTATAAAAGAAGAAAAGACATTTTCTGAGAACTTGCCTGATGCTCTGTCATCTGAAACTATTCTTTATGAGTGCAGGGTGAAGGTCAAGAAGGTAGCCCAACTCCATCAATCCTTTGGACAGTTACAAATGACCTTTCGCTTTCCATAAGACATTCAATATTCTGAATTGGAGGGATACATTTTTCTGTGTTTAGAAAATGGCAAAATTGAAACCTTTCCTACTGCAAGAGGCATACTTTTGTTGACTTGTGGACAGCCTCTCCATCCCCAAAGCTTGTTCAGGCTGTGATCTCATTTACATGAACTGCTAACATGGAGTAAAACAACAGTTTTATGGCGTGTGTCAAAACTGTTCGACTTTCTGAATCTTTCACTACAGCTTTTTTTTTCTTTACAATGCAATATTGGCCTAGTAGACAATAATACCTCCTTTAAAATATTAGAGTGATCTGTAAGTTCTTGTGACATAAACAATCAATTTTATATTCGTATTAAAAGCTAACAAGGAGGATGGCACAACATTTCACTTCCTAATATTTTTTAAATTTCGTAAGAATCAGTATTCTTGAAAACAAAGACAAAGAAAAACAATTCAGTTAAAACCAATATACATCTTGCTTTAATGAATTAAAATTTGTATACTATTTAATTTTTAATTGTCTTTATTAAATTAACTTATGAAATATAGATGTGCTACTCCCTAAAATTACATTTATCATTAACTTAAGATAAAATGAGATTTATACTTCACTTCTGAATAAGTGCATTTTGGCACACGGTCACACGATTATAAGCATTAAAAATGCATCTGATACCAGTTGAAAAAGAAAGCTGTTTTCATATTCACTGGTTTAATTATTCATTTAACATGAGAATAGTGGCTGTCTATAATGTGGTGAGAGTTCTCTAGACACTGAGAACACTGCTCAGGCACAAAATAAATGGTATTCCTGCCTAGGCATCATTTTCATCACGGAGAGACAAAAAGCATACAGGCAAGTATGAGAATAAATTAAATATGTGATTCCATTGAAAGTAATGAAGTAGATGGGGCTAGGTTGCAGCAGAGAAATATATGTTATACTGATGGCAAGCTTACTTCGAATGAGCTGTGTAATTTTGCCCAGGAGTCTATTAGAATTGTTAAACAAACACACGCCATTGGACAAGTAATTGATTGACATTTTAGCCACGAATTACAATTTCCAAAGACATTTCCCCAACTTGAATTACTCATGTTGATTTTTAGCTAGTTTTATTATCTATTTGTCTAAATGTAAAAATTATATTTTATAGATATTACAACATGAACTTGTTATAGTAGCAGGAAAAGAATTTTATGTAAATCAGTTTTTGTAGAATAATGTTCAATGTCAATTTTTGAAAGAAGTTACAATAGGCAAATTATTCTGTCTTTTATATTTTTGTCTTTATGATTTTCATAAATTTCAGATTTTGGTTGAATATAATTATGAAATTATCCAATATTTCATCATATATTTTAAAAAGGAATATTTGATTCTCCTCATGGATTTTGGTATAATATGACAGGGTCACTCCTATGTGACTAGCAGTTACTTTTGTTGTACTGCAAAAATATGTATGCCATTGAAAGAACCTGAAATGAATGATATTGCAGGATAAAAGTAAAATATACGTGTGTGTGTGTGTGTGTGTGTGTGTGTGTGTGTTTATAATTATAAAGTACTACACTGTTAAAAGAGTTTGAAATTTAGTTCAGATAATATAAGTTCATCCTATGGTAAGTTTTGATGAGTTCTACTAAGAATATAGTTAGTGAGTTGACTCAAAGTTCATATGAAAGGTTTGTTGATTGTCTCTCCTGAAAATAAAGTGTCAATTGGAAGTTCAATCTAGCTAAGAAAAACAATGAACTTTAGAAATTAAGTTTATTTGCATCATGATCTATTTTTAAACTGGAAGAATTGTGGCTTGCAGAATCAGTTCACTTCCAAAACTAAAAGTAGTGAATTTCACTTTACACACTGTAAGGCAACATAATATATCCCAGTTTCAACTGATATTCATGACACTTAGAGAACATGAACAGTATTAACCTTTCCAGCAGATTTTAGAAGAAATGTTGGGATTCAGGTGAAACTGAAGGGAGATAGGATCTCCATTCTCCTCTGTCATGTCCAGTTATTAGACCTTCAGTGATGCTGGAGAATGTTGCTTACAGGGAATGAGATTTTTTTCTTTTATTCTTTTTTTAGTTTTTTTTTAATCATCATCATTATTTACATTGTATTCGCTTTGTATCCCAGTTGTAGCCCCCTATTTATCTCCTCCCATTCTCTCCCTCCCTCCTTCTTCCTCCCCTATTCCTCTTCCCTAGTCCACTGAGAGTTGAAGTCCTCCTCCCCTACTGTCTGACCCTAGCCTATCAGGTCCCATCAGAACTGTCTGGATGTTCTCACCAGGGAGAGGTGATCAAGGAGCAGCCAAATGAGTTCATGTCAGAGACTGTTTCTTCTTCCCTTACTAGTAGATAGTAGACCCCTGCTCAGATGTAACCCATAGACAGCTGAGGGGATGAAATTTTTAGTCCCTGGTATTTTTATTGCACAGCCAGTGACTTACATACTTTAGATGTAGCTTTTGAGGAATCATGTAGACTTATGCTCACAAAACACCCTATACCTGATTAAGTGCAGATTCAAGAATGCATGCAGAGATGGCAACTTCCTAGGAAGCATCAGTATTACTTATTTCTTTTTATTTGATGTGTGTGCATGTTTGTTAGTGTGTGTGTGTGTGTGTGTGTGTGTGTGTGTGTGTGTGTGTGTACGTATGATGGTGGGAAACTAGTGAAGGACAGACGACAACCTTGGCTCTTGGTCCTTATATTCCACCTTATTGGACAAAGGGTGTTTTGGTATTTGCTACAGCGTATGCCAGACAAACCGGACTGAAAGTTTTAGAGATTCCCTGGTTCAGCCCTCTACTTTCCAATGAATGTTGGGGTTATGGATGTGTGACTCTGTTTTGTTTTTGTGTGAATTCTGAAGACTTGAACTCTGGTCCTCATGAATACAGGTCAAGATCTTTACATATTCAAGGAGATTTTCTAGATCCCAATATTACTGCTAACAAAGACTTGTTACATTGGGCTACTTAGAAAAATTTATTGTGACTAATTTTGTCCATGAGACACTACCTATATAGCCTCTACAGTCAGAAAGAAAATGGTGATGGAAGAGCTTCTTTTCATCCATTTGCAACAAGCTGAAATGTTAAACTCATATCAAATTACCAACTTCATGTTCAGATACAATGGTAAAGGATCTGTTATGTACAGGAGCATTTGGAAATATTACTATACGCAAACATCTGAAATAAAAAGTAAGTTCCAAATAGAAATTGTAAATTAATAAAAATGTTGAATTTTACAAAATGAATAACATATTTAATCCCAATGTTTAGATTGTGCTGGTAAAATGTAGACTTTCATCCTCGTAGCATTCTTATTGATAATCTGACTGATTACACTAGAACAACTGAATTTTCTGTATTAAAAAGGACATTTTCCATTATTATAAAAAAAGACATTAAAAAGGTTGGTAATATCGCTCAAAATGGCACATCTGTAGCAATGGCAGGTAAGGTGTTAAGGACAGGCTTACCAGCTGGGCGAAATAAATAACCAGCATCCCGAGAGCACAGTGTGGGGCTTGGTGACAACTCCTCCTCACCTGCTGCTGTGCTGTGAATATCCTCTTTCAGCTTACACTGAGGTGGGAAGGCTAGTCTCTTGATGCTCAGAGGTTGGAATGTTACAGTCTGATCTTGCTTTGAGGGTGTGCGCTCATATTTTGCAATGGGTAGTTAGCAGCATACAAATAGTGAAGCTCAATATCCCTTTATCTCCTGTGTAATGTTTTTTTTATCCTATTAAGTTTTCCAACATCTTATCATTTAGTAAGAAGGTTGTCACTGCATCCTCCTTACTTAAACTTCCTAGCTTCTATAATTGTGAGCTAAATAATTCTAGCTCTTTATACATTTATCTCTCTGGGATATGTTTTTACAGCAATATAAATTAGGCCATCAGACTTCCCATAATGCCAAAATACCCATTATGTGAGACTAGAAGGGAGCTGAAACTGAAGAGGTTTATCTTCAGCCAGCAAAATCTTCTTTACCAGGTTTCAAAAATAATTAAGAGAAAAATAGTTGAACCACAAATTGTTGTTTAATAATTGAAAAGTCATGATCGAGGAGAGGTTTTACTCTTGTTTTAAGTTTTATTTTTATTTGTGGGGAGCAGTCACAATGTTGACTAAAATAGTGTTTACAATCAGTTCTAGTGGAGTCATAGAAAAGATTCTGTTTGTAAACTGATTTCTCAAATTTCCCCCATATCAGAATCCTTGGAAGATAATACGTAAAACTTTTAAAAATTAATTTTACTATAAAAAGAAATTGTTAACAAAGTGCATAAGAAATGGACTGAGTACTACTTACATCTAATTAAAGTACTTTTTTTCTACTACTCTGTTGAAAATTTAGCTTCTATAAAGCAAAAGACATTGTTATCAGAACAAAACAACAGCCTACAGACTGGCAAAGGATCTTCACCAACCCTATATCTGACACAGCACTGATATCCAGAATATATAAAGAACTAAAGAAATTAAAAAGCAGTAAATGAAGCAATCCAATTAAAAAATGGGGTACAGACCTAAACAGAGAATTCTCTGTAGAGGAATATAGAATGGCAGAGAAATACCTAAAGAGATTCTCAACGTGCTTAGACATCAGAGAGATGCAAATCAGAAAGACTGAAAATTTTCATTTTTGATAGTAAAATAAGTGTCTGGTGAAAAAAAGAAAGAACTCACAGTAAATTAGCAAATGGATGATACATTTTATTACTACATTGGTGTCTTCAGATAAGTCCATTTTTGTTTTACGTCCAAATGACATAAAGTGTCATAGATGGAACATCTTTTTTTTCTTATATTATTATTAATATTATTACTAGTTACATTTTATTAATTCTGCATCCCAGCTGTATCCTGCTCCCTTATTCCCTCCGGACCCCACCCTCCCTCCCTCATCTCCTCCCTGCCCCTTTCCAAGTCCACGGATTGGGGAGGATTTCCTCCCCTTTCATCTGACCCTGTTTTATCAGGTATCTTCAGGATTGGCTGCAAAGTCCTCCTCTGTGGCCTAGCAGGACTGCTCCTCCCTTGGAGGGCGGGGAGGTCAAAGAGCCTGCCATTGAGTTCCTGTCAGAAATAGTCCCTGTTCCCCTTACTATGGGAAACCCATTGGTTACTGAGCTACCACGAGCTCATCCTAGCAAAGGTTCTAGGTATATCTTTACATGGTACTTGGTTGGAGAAATAGTTTCAGAAAAAAACTCTGTGCCCAGATATATTTGGTCCTTGTGGAGCTCCTATCTTTTCCAGAACTCCCCTTCTGCCGAAGGTTTGGTTATGGGTCTTAATATCTGTTTTGAAATGCTGCTAAGTAACCTGGAGTCTTTCAGATGCCTTCTGCGGTAGACTTCTGTCATATGTCCAATGCATATCCCATTTGTCTTTCTAAGTGAGGATTGATCATCTTACCCCATGTCTGCTTTCTTGTTTATCTTCTTTAGGTGTATAGACTTCCTTATGTTTATCATATCTTGTAGGTCTATATAAGCAAGTATATACCATGTTTGTCTTAGATGGAACATCTTAAAATCCATAGCTGTCATTAGAGTTTTGGCACTTGAAGATGTTACTGTTTACAGCTACACATCGGTGCTTATTGTGGATATGAAAATGACTTGATAAATGATAATTCCCAATATACTGGTTCTTTCTTTCTTTTTATTTCTTTTTTACATTGGTTCTTTCTTTCATTCCCTAAAGGAAATACATTGACCATCTTTTGCTACATGGCAAATCACAACCCCTTAAGTCATATATTCTATTTACATTTTCTTTAGAACAAGAGTCCATGAACACTTAGCTTAGTTCTCTGTTTACTATCTTACAAGGTTGTAATGGCATCCTCAGTCAATCAGTGTTTATATCTAGGGTTTCATTGGGAATTTATGATCCTTGCAAAATATATATCCTTGTAATATAATGATTAGGGTCTAAATATTCCTTCTACACTCAGCCTACAATGCTCTTAACTTCTGGATACCACAGAATAATCCTTGGTATATAATTCTTCCTAGGGCATCTAATAACACTGAGATTATGGCTGCAAGGCTCTAAGGGGAAACACTGTTAAATAAATTTCAGTTACTAATTTGGGGCTTTTATTACATCTTAATATATCTAACCTATAATGAATAATACATCATTATAATACATCATTATAGGATCTATAATCCATTGTCTTTTTCATATGCAATTCAATAGAATAAGGCCACTAGATTCACTGGAGAATTATTATTAAAAAGTGTGGTTTCTCTTAATATATTGGGTGCTGATATATTACTTTGTATTTAGAAACTAATGCTTCTTAATGTTTCCAAGTCATGAATTTGTTATCCTGTGGTTCTGGGCTTTTCCCATGCTTTCAGGGTTTGCTTTCTTACTGGTGTCTCTAACCATCTTACAGAAGTTTCAGAGATGTATTACTGGTCTCTTTTTTGTGACTTATAACTATTAATTGATATTTTTGTAACAATATCAGCAAATACAGCTAATACTAAGAAAGTTAGAATGTACTGGGTTAAAAACAGGAGGGGTGAAGAAATTTAAAAGGAGATTTAGTTAGTGAGAATGATGCTGGAAGGAGAAGCAAGTAGAGAGAAATCAAGAGTGAAAATATGAGTGTACATGATTAAAAGCATGATAAAAATATTCTAGGAATTGATACAATTAGTATGTACTGATAATTCTGCTAGTTCCTAAAGCTGCCAAATACATAATATTCAACTTCATAAATTTCAAAGAAAGATCAAAGTTCTATAAAATACAAAATAATACAAATATTTGATGAAACAATGATTCCAACAAGCATCTAAAAATAAGTAGCTTTCAGCTAAGTACATTCGCTAAAAAACATGAACTCTGTACATGTCTATCATCTTTTAAAACAATTGATATTAATTTTTTCAGTAATGATAGTAAAATACATGCAAACTAGTAGTCCAGGTGTTTCTATTTTATTTGCATTTATTTATTAGTTCTGTTTATCATAGTTACTATTCTATTGCTGTGAAGAGACACGGTGACCAAAACAACGTAGAAATGATATAATTGGATACTTGTTTAGCGTTTCAGCAGGGTAGTCTATGATCTTTGTGGCAGGGTACATGGTTACAGACATGAAGGCATGGAATTGGAACAGTAGCTGAGAGCTCACCTCTGATCAATAAATAAGTTATAGGCAGGGATTGAGAGGGGGGGGGGAGAGGGAGAGGGAGAGGGAGAGAGAGAATCTCAGTGTGGTGTGAACTTTGAAACCTCAAAGCCCACGTTAGTACCATACCTCCTGTGACAAGGTCACACCTGCTAACTGCAAAGCAGACATTCGAATATACATGATCCAATGGGGGCCATCCTCATTCAAAACACTGGATCCCACTCCTTAGCCTCCAAGCTTGTAAGACATATAATTATGTAAAATATATTAAGTCTGACTTCAACAATCCTTATAGTCCTTCACAGTCTAAGGACTATTTAAATTTTTAAAGTCTCCTCTGATACTTAAAGGAATCTTTTCACTGTACCCCTCTGTAAAATTAAAAAAAAAAAAAAAACAAAACACAAATTACATGCTTTTAACACACAATGACAGAGAACATACATTGGCATTCCAAAGGGGAGCAAAGAGGTCTTATTGAGGAAATGCTTGACCAAAGCAAGACTGAAACCCAGCTGGGCAAACTCCAAAATCCTGACTTAGACGTCGCTTCCCTTGCAGATTTCCTGATAGCAAGCAACACACTTTCTTGGGGTCATTGCATTCCCTGTCTGAAGCAATTTGGGCAGGTATGCCAGAGCTCTGCTTCTTCAACAACTTTGGCTCTCTAATACAACCAGGAGTCACTATCAGAGCTTCAGGCATGGCATCTCTGGACCTCCATGCAGGGATTCCTCCTTAAACACTGAAGAAGACTCCACAACCCCCTTACACCACATGGTCAAAGTTGCCATCATCTGCTGCCGGCTTGTACTGAAACCTCTTTCCTTCCTTGAATTACATTGGCCGAAGATTTCAGTTGTTGATAGTTTCTTTTGTTGTGTGAACTTTCCCTTTTACAAGTTGTAGGATTACCAGCCTGGGTCTTTCTTCTATAGTACCACTTCTTTTGTTCCATATGGTACCAGGATTTCCTGTGAACTTGTCGTCTATTTGAACACAGGGCTTTGCTCCAACGTTTTAGCCCCGAGTCTTCTTTTGCTCCTTAAATGGTGCATTTCATATTTCTTTTTGCCATGCTTGCTTTTTTGAATTTCTTCTCATTGTGGATTTGTATAAGAGTGATCATGAATAAACATGTGACTCAGTCAATAAAAAGGATGTTTTGGACTTTCTCCTGCCAATCTATTAGTCCAAAACTGTTCAGCTTACCCTCCGGCAACTTTTTTTGGACAAGGGCAGAAAGCAGTGACATTGTTTGCCAACATATCACAAAAATGGACTCTAATATTCTTCCCCTTTACAGCCTCCTGAGCTGAGCCTCCACAGTGGCCACTTCTCTCAAAGTGTCCTCTTAGAATTGCCCATTATGCCCGTCTCACAACATTCAGCTGCTTTCCTATTCCAAAGGCCCAGATTCTTCCATATTCTTCTAAACAGCACTACAGTCAGGCCTGTGACAGCATTGCCCCGTTCCTTGTTACAGACTTCTCTCTCAGTTACTGTTTTGTTGCTGTGAAAAGACACCATGACCAATGCAGCAACAGAGATCATTTATTTGGGTGCTTGCTTACAGATTCAGAGGATCCTCCATCATTTTCATAAAGAGGATCTTGGCTACATGCAGGCAGACATAGCTCTGGAACGGTACCTGAGAGTTCAGGTCTGCTCCAAAAGTTGCAGAAAGAGAGTAGGACTAAGTCTGACATGGATTTTGAAACCTCAAAACCCACCCTCAGTAACAAATGTCCTCCGAAAAGACTACACCTCCTAATCCACTAACCGTGAGCAAGAGAGTCAAACAGATGAGGGTATGGGGCCAATCCTCTCTCAAACCACCACACAGTGCCTTGTACTTTGAGATTATGATAAAACCTTACATTTTATACAATCAAATTAATTTGTGAAGTTTAACAAATTATTGTACCAATAAAACAAATACACCTGAAACCAACATGACTTGTGAGCTGGGGCAAAGGGAACTGAAGTAGTATATAGCTGTTCAATAAAACACATGAGATTTAGTCATCTGAAAACGTTCATCCCTAAAGCCCCTCCCACTGCCCAGGGTTTATAAGTCCCTGTTTTATATAAAAGGGGGCCACCACCATCTATTTCACCAAAGATCTTCTGAAACTTATCATTTATTCAGGAAGAGAAAGAGGGGAAAGGGCTTCCCTTTCACTGTTGGATCCCAGGGCTTGACTGCCTATCCGACAGCCACTGGAGGGTGGCCTAACTTCTGCTATTCACCAGCGTGTCACTGCTTATCCATGCTGACTGAAATCTTTCTTGAACCTCTCTGCCCACAGCAGTGGCCATCTGAGGAGGCCAGCAGCCTGCATTTCTTGATGCAACCATTCTATCCGCCCAAAGCAAAAGGCCCCAGCCACTGCCTCTCAGTTTTGGTTATTTTCCAAGCAGCCACTGACTCACCCAAGTCAACCCTGACTCCCCTCCCCCATTGCAACCTGGCTCGGGTTTAGGAGCCCTGAGCTTGTCCATAACAGCCAGCCTGATGTCAGCAGCCCAGCTGAAAGAGCACTAACACTTAGTGCACAGAAAAATTTTCTCCAGCATGTTCAGCTGAACTGGAGATGTTCCGGCCCAGATCTCCGCTCCACGTTCTTGGCTGGAAACCAGTGCTCCTGGGAGAGGTGGAACCTTTGACCACATGCTTCACCTTTTTCTGGGTCACCCTATTCTGCCTTGAAGCTGTCGGCCCTCCAGTCTTCTCGGCTTTCTCTCAAGAAACAGGGAAGGACCCAGCACCATATAATACTCTTCCAAAAACATAGACTCAGTTCTGAGCACCCACGTCATACGGATCACAACTGTCGGTTAACTCCTGAAGACCAGCATCTGCTTCATGTAGACCACAACTGTCAGCTCCAGTCCCTGCAGACGTCTTTCCTGGCCCTCACCTCTGAAGACACGGCTCAAACATGCCCTAACCACATGTACCTGTGCAGAGATAAAAAATATATAGATAGAACTATAATATAAAATAATATCTGATCTGATCTGATATAATATTATTTGCCTTAATGTCTAGATTAATTAATCTAAGACCTGATACATAACAAGTTCTGGACTATAAATGTCCATCCCTAGCCCCAGAGTTCTTACAATCTAACAAGAAAATAGTTAAAAAATGAAAGCAATAGCTGTAAAAAGTACAGGATATAGGTACCATTTCAACTCTTTAAGTTACTGACAGGGTACATTTATCTGTAATGTGTTTTTCAATACATGGCTGAGCACTAGCAGGAAAACTGAGATATTAGAGTCAAGATCTGGAGACTCCACCATAATCTACAGTATATGGTCCTTTATAGGACATTGGATAGTGCTGGCCTCAAGCCTTCAATAATATGTCTACTTTTATTCCATTTAAAATTCCTTATTAAGGGATTTATTATATTTCAAAATTTCCTACATGTACAAAATAATACATCATCATGATTATGACACTCAGTTGCATTTTCCTAGAAAGAAATGTTTTCTTTCAATTGGTAATTTTTAAATTAAAACTTTATCATTTTATATATATATATATATATGTATATATGTGTGTGTGTGTGTGTGTGTGTGTATGTGTGTGTGTATAATAGTGAATGGTGCATATTGTGCTAAATGTTAAACAGTCAGATATTATGTCCATTTGTTAATTCAACTCTTTCTATTTAATAATTTGTAATTTTTACATTTTATCATTCCCTTTTTTTGAGAACATTTTGTGTCAAATGCTATATTGACAACACGTATCAAGCCTGCAGCACAAATTATACTTTGTATTAGTGTGCTATGTCCCTGTATTTTATTTTCCACTTATACTGTAGGGCTTGAATTATGTATAAGAAATTTGATTTTTTTAAAGCAATCATTCAATAACATGTGAGGTTGACATCACTGTCAAGCTTTAGTTTCAGATGTCTGTATTTGATTTGAGTTTTTACAAGAGCAGCCAGATTTTAAATAGGAAGCTCATAAGCTCTCACAGTTTCTTTTTCTAGTCTACCTGAGTCATTGCTATATGTATTACACTCAGATCTAGACAGTCACCTCCTTCTGCCTAGGCACAATAGATAGACTACACCACTATCAAACACAGTAAGTTTCACTGACATGTTCACTTTTAAAAAGACCACAGTGCATACTTATGTCACAATAAAAAGCTTAGCAACTTCCCTACACCGCATCACAAAGGATCAACACATTAGAACCAACCAACCAACTCCACTGGTAAAGTGTTTGCCACAGAAGCATGACCATAACAGAATGGGGTACAATATATAAAGTTATGAAACGAGGTAATATAATGATTTCAGGGTGCCTTAAAATTCTCAAGCATGCCCTCCATAAATACGATGCATTATACCTGATTAGACAGTAATTAACCCTCTTTTCTTTTTAAAAATTTGTTCTTCTCTTATGTAATATATCCAAACTGAGTCTGCCCTCCCTTCACTCCTCTCAGTGACCCTCTAATGTTTGGCTGTGGTTTCTGCATCTACTCCTATCAGTTGCTGGATGAAGCCTCTCTGATGATAGTTGGGATAGGCACCAATCTATGATATGGGTATAGCGGAATATGGTTAGGAATGTTATTATTATTATTATTATTATTATTATTATTATTATTATTATTGTCCTGTTCTAGGTCTTTGAGCTTTCCAGTTGGGTTTTCCAGCCTCTAGTTCCTGGCCATCCAGGCACTAATATTTTAATTAGAAAATTGCTCACAGTCTCTTCTTCATGTCTGAAGGTCTCTGTGCTAATGTATTGGGAGTGGTGATTTACCCAGAATTATCTTTTCCTGGAAAGTTAACCCAATTCTTATGATTAGGATGTGTCTATCTAGTGATCACTCGCTTTTAACAATGCTGGTTTTCAAGTTGCACATCACTACTTCACATGTCAAAATTACTATTTATTAAATATTTGTGTTACTAGATCCATGCAGCTCCAATTTTATACCATCTGGATACGGGCAGAGCACAAAATAAAATATTCATAATTAGGTAAACTTTATTAAGCATAGTATATATAAACACTAAACTAAGACTCCTAAGTTAACATTTGTTACATTGATAGAAAGAAATGAGACAAAATGTAATAAAATTAGAAAGTGTCTCTCATAGTAAATATCTAGCCATTTGCTCTTCTATAACATTTGGTAGTTGAGAACATTAATTAAGTTAATGGTAAGAGGGATTTTAAGCTGTAATCTGTTTTGAGCCTCCATACCGTTCATTTTCCCTTTTACATTCGATAAGAAATTTTCTGTAATTATTTTGATCTTTTTTTTTTTGTTTTACATCAGTTAATTGAATCAATGTTACAAAAACATTATGCTTTGGGTCAAGATTAAATTAGCAACATATGGATTCATGTTGACAGATTTTTTAAATCATAAAACATTAATGGTTACACAAAATATGAGCAATCGGTTATTGAAGATGTGAAAAATTGGAAAAGCAAATCTTAAAATGACAATTTTACTTTTATTTACCTGTTTTAAGCTAGAATGCAAAGTAATGTGCTTTATTATTACATTTTGATACATAATATGTATTCCTTCTGTACAACTTTCTCCATCACCTCCTATACTTGTTACACTGGTATTCTCCACAGTCAATAGATGGGTTAGTGGACAGAAAGCCCCCAAAGAAGTAATACGTGTGGCTAATAAGTACTTTTAAAGGTGTTCAAAACCTTTGGCGTCAATGGAAACATAAATTTAAAGTACTTTGAGATTTTTCTTTAACCCAGCCAGAATTGGTATGATAAGAGAAAGGAACAAAATAGCTTGTTAGAATATAGAGTTAAATTTCAACTTTATTGAGCTTATGTATTTGCAATCCATGTCTTAATATTTGTTTCCTCTGTTAGAATCAGATATATGTCTATTTACAGATAGCCCACCATTTTAATAACAGAAATAAGATTAAGAATGTGTATTTAGGGGCTGGAGGAGAAGGGTCAACAGCTAAAAGCACTGACTGTGCTTTCAGAGGTTCAATTTCCAGCCCCCACATGGCAGCTCACAACTGTCTGTAATTCTAGTTCCAAGAGCTCTGACACCTTTGTACCAGTATACATACAATAAAATTAAATAACTTTTTAAATTAAATTTTTATTTTTTATATTAATTACAGTATATTCTCTTTGTATCCTAGTATATAGCCTTATCCCTCATTCCCTCCCAATCCTACCTTCTCTCCCTCATCTCCTCCCATTTCCTTCTCCAAGTCCATTGATAGGGGAGGTCCTCCTTCCCTGCCATCTGACCCTAACCTAACAGTCCTCAAAAGGACTGTCTGCATTGTCCTCCTCTGTGGCCTAGCTAGGCTGTTCTCTCCTCCGGGTAGGAGGTCAAAGAACCAGCCACTGAGTTCATGTCAGAGACAGTCTCTGTTCCCCTTACTAGGGTACCTGCTTGGATACAGAGCTGCCAGGGGCTACATCTAAGCAGGGGTTCTAGGTTATCTCCATAAATGGTCCCTGATTGTAGTATTAGTCTCAGAAAAGACCCCTGTGCCCAGATATTTTGGTTCTGTCGTTCTCCTTGTGGAGCTCCTGTCCTCTCCAGGTCCCACTATCTCCCCGTTCTTTCATGGGATTCTTTAAAAAATGAATGTGTCTTTAAAAATTCTATGAATATTAATGTTCCAAACATAACTGTTAACCATGGCATGTAACTATTCATGCAGCCTTGAAAACTTCAATGAATTACACAATAATTTACTTGAACTTTTTATGATTTTTGTTTTTTATGTTACAGAGAAGCAAAATGAAAATTGAAATGTACAAATCATAATACTGTTGTCACTGATCACCTTCAAATTTCTATTCACACTCATATCAATGTTCACTATACAAAATAGTGAATTCAGTTTAATTTACTATACAGAAGTTTTGCCCCTAGTCTCCGACGTTCCACCCTTTGTACCTGGGCTGAGACATCTTATAACACCACATTCCTACATCAACACAAAGTGGTTCCATGACAAAATACCAGACACAGTTCCATAGATTCAGAATCTGACAAGTTGGAGTAAACAAGGAAAATCCCAACACTCACTCAACAAGGATGAGTGACACGGAAGTTTCTGGTTTCTTTGGAAACTCAGTTTCATCACGTGTATATGTTTTTTGTTTGTTTGTTTGTTTGTTTGTTTTGGTTCCAATTGTGGGATGTGGGAATGTTTATCCCTGCAAAACAAACACCCATCTCCCATAAAAGGCTCCTGTTGTTTGTCAGAAGCTACCTCCCATGAGGGTTCCTGGTTTTGGCTAGCTGGAAAACATTCTTGTGTGGACTCTGAGAATGAACAAATAGAAGCCCACAGACAGTGAAACAACCCCTTTTGCATTGCCATGGTTTGCTTCACTTTGCTGGTTTTCTTTTTTTCTTTTCTTTTTTTCTTCTTTTTTAAAAGCAACTAATTTATTGCAGTGCCATGAAGCTTAAAAATGGAGATGGAGTTTGAAGGCTAAAACTGTAAAGTTCCCAGTTCTAGCTTGGTCTAAATTCTGAAGCTGTGCAAGAATTAGGCAAAAGCTTTGGGAAAGTAGAGTTTCTTTCCCATGGTGTTTAGTGTCCAGAATGAGAATGAGAAGCTGAGCTTTAGGATGGCTGGTAGAACTAATAACAGTGGCTGATGATTGTGTCCTCTTCATCAAAAGAGCCATTAAAAATCTGGACATAGTAAAAATCCACTCCTTTTCCAAACTTTTTCCTTGAAATACTGCAGAGAACATTCAGCCTGCCTTTGAAAACATTTTTCAAAATCTCAAGCTACCCAATGCAGAAACACAAACAAACAAACAAACAAAAAAAAACAACAACAACTAACCAACCAAAAAACTAGGTCAAAGGAATGCTAAAAGAACATTATATATTTGAAGAACATCAGCGATGAGTAAACAAAAATTAACAAGTGTATCCAAAGAGATTCATAAATATTATTTTCTAAATAAAAGACAAGTCAGAAAATAAAAAGAGCTTAATCATGTCAGAGCTATTTTCAAATGTAGACCTGTTGACCAATAACAGACCTGTCCTCTTTTTATGAGTATCCAATTCCAAGCTTTTTGTATTTACCAATTTCTATATATAAGGACTATTCTTCAAATGCTTGAATCTCCAAAAGTTGATATCTTTGTTAACGTCAATGAGTATAGGTAGACACTGATAATCTCAATGCTCACAGTTGGATGGCCTTTTTGGTAGACACAGTATCCTTCTGGCTTGTCTTTTATTTAGAAACATAATGTTTATGAATTGCTTTGCTGGTTTTCCAAGAGAGAAATGTTCCAGAGAACTTTTCAGCCTGCTTTGGGAGAGGTTTTCTACTACAGCAGATTCATGCCTTCGGAGCAGAGCTTTATCACTTTTGCTGAACGGTACCAGCCAGAGTTGCTGTTGCTTGCTGTTTGCTGCTGCTGCTGTGGTTTGCTGCTTTGCTGTTTGAGTGGACTGCTGCTATCCTGAGGACTGAGACTGGTATATTCCCAGAGAACCCAAAGACCCTAACCTGCAGGAAGTAGCTAAAGGGGCTCTACAGTCCCTTATCCTACTAATTGCCTACCTAGTGTTGGGGATTGGAAGGGAAGTAGAAACATTTAAGAACCTTAAATAAAGTCGGCTTTTGAAAAATCTAAGCCTACAGGTGAGGCCATAGGAAGCACCATCCATGACCTAAGTCCAGATGAATATGTTTAATCTCAAAACTACAAACATTACTAATTGTAAAAATGCATCCTTTCCAAAAATTAACAGGTCCATTTTAATGTTCCCAGAGGAAAGCATTTTATAATTATTTCATTTAGCAATTCTAAATATGTTGAATGAACATTAAGATTATATGAATAAGTGCTTGAGTCATGACCAAAACCACCACAAATTTTTGAATGAAGTAATGAAACAATTCTTTACCAATAGATTGGATCAAGCAGAAGAAAGAATATCAGGTTAGGAAGACAAGGGAGAGTAAGTGATTAAAACACACAGTCAAAGAAAAGGAAATTCTCCATGTTACTTAACAATCAAATATCAAATTTATTGAACAAAATAAAGATATCGCCAAACTGAGAGAAAATGGTAAATATAAACAAGAAGAAAAACGATACAAACCCCGAATGGAATATGAAGGAATTCTAGAACATGATAGAAACAAACCTGTGGCTCAAACTTGAGAAAAAAAATGAAGAAGAAAATCAGTAAATATTTTCATTTAAAAAAAACATAGAAATACATTTTCCCACTCTAAGAAAAGAAATCCTATAAGTATAAATGCTGTTTTTATTTCCTTAGATAAGGGGATAAAATGATATTGTACCCAAGCTATGCAAATACATGGCTTGGACTGACCCCAGAGCATTTCCTTCTCTGCTCTTGCTATCCCTATGCCTAAGCCTGGAAGCTTCCATCCAGTCTAATCTTCTGCAAACCTGAAGCTTGAAGCTTCTAGCAGCCATCTGCTAGCCTAGGCCTAGAATGTTTCAGCCTCTGAGACTTCCTGCTGAATAAACTCTGCCTATATAACTCTTTCTGAAATCTAGCTATGTTGTTCAACTTGCCTGTTCTGGCCCAAACTCCTCTCCAAGTTATCTGATTCAATTTTGCTTCTCTCTTAGTTTCTGACTGAATTGCTCAGCTCGGTCTCAAACTAACTGGCAATACATTCTAATCTTCTGGTGCCTTCTCATTCTCTGGCTGTTCTCTGTGCACCTGCTTCTGTCAGACAGTTTCAGTAGAACTACTACACATACACTACTCCAATTATTACACTAGTTTTCTCTCCCCGAACTGCTCTTAAGTAGACTGTCTTTCCATTGATGCTCTCTTGACAGTTGGGTGAATCCTATCTCTCACTCATTCTGTCAAATCTTTCTCGGAGTTATCACTTTTCCCCTCAGTTAGACGTTACTTTCAAACATCACTATTTTCTTCTATAAACAAATCATACTTTCATTGTTTAGGATCAAAAGTGTGTACTAAAGTCATATTTGTATTCCAGCCAGATTATATAGACCTAGAAGGTTCTTACATTTGATCCCTTGTCAGAGCAGCCATGTGGCTAGACTGAAATTCTTCTACAGATTTTGCTAGAACTACAGTTATAAGATCATGGATATTTTGGAGAAACATTTCAGTTTTAGTAAGAATTTAAACTTTTATGAACATTATAGTTTTATAGAGACTATGAACATTTTAGAAAGGCTTCCACTTTAAAAGGTACTTTGGATGTCTCAAAGAAATTGAACTTTTAAAAATGTTTGACTTTTTAAAACATGTTGAAATGTTTTATATTGTGGTATCTGTATTAAAATGGGTTTGTCAGGATGAACAAGAAAGAAAAGTTGTCGTTTAACAGGGATATGTTTTGTGTTAAGCTGGCAAGCAGTAAATTGTACTGGTTAGTTTTATGTTAACATGTCAAGCAAGAATAATTTTGGAAGGCGGAATATTAATTGAGAAACTGCCCACATTATACTGGTCTGTGAGTAAGCCTGTTTTCTGAATTGATAACGATTGTGGGATGGTCCATCTTGCTGTAGGTGATGCCATTTCTGGGATGGTGGCCCTGTAATCTGTAAGAAGGCAGGCTGAGCAAGCCATGAGGAGCAAGACAGCAATCAGTAATTGTCTTTGGCTTCAGCTCTGCCTCCAGTTGGTGCTTTGAGTTACTGACTCCCCTAGAGGACTGACTGTAATGTGGAAGTGATATTAAAGCATCAGGTGGCACAAGCCTTTAATCCAAGCATTCCAGAGGCAGAGGCAAGAAGGTATCTGAGTTGAG
The DNA here is from genome assembly GCA_010120015.1 of Rhombomys opimus. Taxonomy (NCBI): domain Eukaryota; kingdom Metazoa; phylum Chordata; class Mammalia; order Rodentia; family Muridae; genus Rhombomys; species Rhombomys opimus. The sequence goes on along the minus strand of REGO01000294.1, from coordinate 1,488,264 downwards.
ACAAGCTTGGTCTACAGAGAGAGTTTCAAGACATCGAGGGCTACACAGAGAAACTCTCTCAAAAAACCCCAAACCAAACCATACTAAACCAAACCAAACCAAACGAAACGAAACCAAACCAAACCAAAAAGAGCTTAACAGAGAAGTCTCTACAGAGGAATACTGAGTGGCAGTGTAAAGAAATGCTCAGCTTCCTTAGTCATTTGGTATATGCAAATCAAAACAACCATGAGATTTCACCTGGAGAGGATGTGGAGAAAGGGGAACCCTCCTCTACTGCTGGTGGGAATGTAAACATGTACAACCACTTTGGAAATCAATCTGGCACTTTCTCAGAAAATTAGGAATAATGCTACCTCAATATCCAACTATACCACTTCTGGGCATATATAGGAAAAATGCCCAACTATAAAACAAGGACATCTGCTCAACCATGTTCACAGAGGCTTTATTCATAATAGCCAGAATCTAGGAACAACCTAGATGTCCCTCAAAGGAAAAACCAGTAGAGAACTGTGATATATTTACACAATGGAATAGTTCTCAGTTATTAAAAACAAGAGAATGATGAAATTTTCAGGCAAATGGTGGGAAGTAGATAAGATCATCTTGAATGAGGTAACCTGGAAGCAGAAATACACATATGGTATATACTCACACATAAGTGGTTATTAGTCATGTAATATAGGATAAACATACTAAAATCTACAGTCCTAAAGAAGCTAAAAAAAACAAGGAGGACCCTAGGACCCTCAATCCTCATTCAGAAGGGCAAGTGTGATAGACTTTAAAAGCAGGAGAAGACTGGGAACAGGACAAGAGCCTACTACAGAAGGCCTCTGAAAGTCTCTACCAATTGAGGAATCAAAGTAGAGGCTGAGACACAGCCAAACTTTGGGCAGAGTACAGGGAATCTTATGAAAGAAGGGGGAGATAGAAAGACCTGCAGGGAACAGGAGCTCCACAAGGAGAGCAACAGAACCAAAATATCTGGGCACAGGGGTCTTTTCTGAGACTGATACTCCAACCAAGGACCATGCATGGAGATAACCTAGAGGGCCTGCACAGATGTAGCCAATGGGAGCAGAGTGTCTAGGGGTTCCCTAGTAAGGGGAACAGGGACTGTCTCTGACATGAACTCAATGGCTGGCTCTTTGAACACCTCCCCCTGAGGGTGGAGCAGCTTTACCAGGCCATGGAGGAAGACAATGCAGTCAGTCCTGATGAGACTCAATAAACTAGGGTCAGATAGAATAGGAGGAGGTCCTCCAGTATCAGTATACTAAGGGAGATGCATAGGGGGAGAAGAGGGAAAGAGATGGGATTGGGAAGAGATGAGGGAGGGGCGACAGCTAGGGTACAAAGTGAAACAATTGTAATAAATAGTAATAATTTTTAAAAAATTAAAATTAAAAAATTTAAACATAAAAAACTATGTACTTTTTTTTCAAAATATTACTTATTGTATATTGGCTTTATAACATAGTACCTATAGTCAGTAATATGTCATTTTATGCTTGCAAAATTTAAGAGGCAGATTCTCATGAGTTTTAGTATGTTTGTATAATCAATAAAGGTGATTTCTTTTTTTTCAATGCAAAAACATATTTTTTATTCATATATAAATATATTTGCATCAATGCAAAAAAAAAGTATAGTCATATCATTGTTCTGGGATTGAATGACTGGATGCTTACTCCTGGATTGGCACAGTGTAATTTTTCACTAGCACTGATTTTTATTGCTGAATGTCAGTTCTCTAATCTTTTTGTTGTTGTTGTTTTTAATTTGTTCACTTTCCATAGGGGACTACAATTGAAATAGTATTTTTTTAAACTTTTATTAATTATGCTTTATTCACTTTGTATCCCCCCATAAGCCCCTCCCCTCCTAATCCCACCTCCCTCCCCCTTCTTCACGCATGCCCCTCTCCCAGTCCACTGATAGGGGTGGTCCCCCTCTCCTTCCTTCTGATCCTAGTCTATCAGATCTCATCAGGAGTGGCTGCATTGTCATCTTCTGTGGCCTGGTAAGGCTGCTCCCCCATCAGAGGGAGGTGATCAAAGAGCAGGCCAATCAGTTTATGTCAGAGGCAGTCCCTGTTCCCATTACTATGGAACCCACTTGGACACTGAACTGCCATGGGCTACATCTGGTGCAGGGGTTCTAGGTTATCTCCATGCATGGTACTTGGTTGGAGTATGAGTCTCTGGAAAGACCCCTGTGTTCAAATTTTCTGGTTGTGTTGCTCTCCTTGTGGAGCTCCTCTCCTCTCCATATCTTAATATTTACCACTTCCTTCATAAGATTCCATGCACTCTGCCCAACAGTTGGCCATAAGTCTCAGCGTCTGCTTTGATAGTTTGCAGGACAGAGCCTTTCAGAAGCCCTCTGTGGCAGGTTCTTAACTTGTTTCCTGTTTTCTTCTTCTTCTGATGTCCATCCTCTTTGCCTTTCAGGATGGGGATTGAGTATTTTAGTCAGAGTCCTGCCTCTTGATTAGTTTCTTTAGGTGTGTGATGATTTCTTTTTTCAAAAATAAAAATAAAAACCCCAAAAAACTACAACAAAACAAACCAAAACAAAAACAACCCACAACAAAAACAGAAAACAAAAACCACCATCAACAAAACATACCTTTTTTCTCCCCGTGTTGCTCTTGTCATGGTGTTTATCATACCAACCGCAACCCTAACTGAAGAGTTACCAGTAGTGTACAGCTGCTGGGAAATAGAGTCAATTTTCTTTAAAGGTATACCCCGGAAGCTTTGCCAGATTCTAGGGCAAGTCCCACTACCAAAATTATTTTGGTAATTCACATTGGCATAGATATACTTAATTAAAAAAAATTTAGCTGCTAATTTTTAATCTTTTGGTCTCTCATTTCCCCCTTTCCCATGATCTTTTGAAGACCCAATCTTGGGTCTTCCAGGTCCTATAGATTTGCCTTATTATAATGGGATCTGAGTACCATTACATTAAGCAATTGAAAATACAAGAATTAAGGCCTGAACTAGGTAGGAAAAGAAGTACAGTAATGCCCTGAGGGGAAGGGCCACCTCACTGCATTCTTTCCCCACCCACTAGAGATACATTTGCTAGGAAACTGGCCCATCCCCCTAGGGAAGGACACCAGATCAGTAATGGTCTGGGAACCTTCCTATAGCCAATCAATTCAAAATGTACATTTTGATGAATAGATGCTTGCCAGGCAGGAATTGCCACTGCCTTGGGCATGCTGGGATGGACCAGAATCTTTAAATGACCCAACTACCCTGGGCATAGCACTAGGCTCCACCGCTTTGGCAGTGGGGGGTGTGGGCCCAAGCTGCAGCTTGTAGTTTACAATAAAAAGAACCTCATGTATTTACATAAAAAAAATTTAGAAAGAGAGAAAAATACATTGGGTAGATAGAGAAGTTGGGTTGGATATGAGAGGAGTTGGGATAGAGGAGTGAATATGATCAAAATACAGTATATGAAATCTTGAAGATTTAATAAAGATATTATTAAAATTTTCTTTTTATCCCATATCAATTAGCTAATTATTCCAATACTTTGAATGTTTAAAAATATTGCTCATTGGAAATAGTAAGCTATTAATAAGTAAACAGAAATAATTCCATTAACAAATCAGATGGTTAAAATAAAAGACACAGAAGAATGAATCAAATATGGAAATGTGTCATTATTATTTCATTATAATTAATAGCCATAATGAATATCATATCTCAAGCTTTCACTGAAATGGGGATATGAGCTATAAACATTGGCTCTGTCAGTATTCTTAAGATTATTGAAAGATTATAAAATACAGTAGTAATCCTGCAGAGAATTTCCACTGTGTTGCAGCTGGGCCAGTGAAATAACAGAATGAACGCACTGGAAATCCAACAGCTCCTATTGCTCATTGATGTTCAGTTAACTTTTTGCTCTGTTTGTCTCCTCTTTCTTTCTATGAAGGGCTAGGAATATAGCTCAGTTATAAAGTACAGTGCATGCAGGAACCTGTTCTGTGGAAAAAAAAGTCTAAGCTCTGTTGAGAGCTCTTCTTTTATTGAAAAGTTTTTTGCTCTATAGATAGGTGAGCATTGTATTAACACACAAAGTTTAATAATCTTAAGTATGTCTCTTTATTATATTTACTTAATAAGGATAACTAAAGTGACGACAAAGGTATGAGTAGTTTGCTTAATAAAAAATCCAATAAATGTCATTCCGTGTATCAAATCTTTAACAGTAATTCTGTGAACACAATTTAAGTTTCATCAGTTACAGTTGTGTCCTTTTTAGAAGCTGCGATGACAACTCATTTACAGAAAAAAAAAATTCCTGTTCTCATGTAGTCATGAACAAAGCCTACAAACTATTTAAATTATTTTCTACCCAGATTATGAAAACCCCACCAAATGTAGTACATGTGTTTAAGCACAGAGGGAGGAAATTCTTAGAATTCCTCCAGGTGGAAAAAAAAAAGTAAAAATGTCCTGAGCTTTTTCAGGTTGTAAGGAGTTGAGCCTTCTGTAGTGCTGATATTTAGGACAGGCTCCATGGAAGAGTGTCAGGTTACTGGCTGTGCTCTGAAATAGTACAATATAGCTGCTACAGAAAGAAATTACTGATGCTGGAGAACGTCAGATGAATCGATTTACATTTGAAAGAATATCACAGAATCTGAAAACATAGCTAAAGGAAAACCTGAACAAAAAATATAGTAGTTTTATTAAAAGAAATAAATAGGTAGGAGGAAATAATTGAGTAACACGTTTCATTTTTCCAAGTAGTATGTACACAACTCTGTATTTTTTTTCCATTTCAAATAAAATCTATATCAATCAGAGAAATATGAGGCAGGAAGAGGATACACTGAACCTAAATTTGAACATTTGTGGAGTGTTTTATTTATTTGGTGTTTTTTTTGTTTGCTTTTTTGTATTTTTAGGAAAAATGTGACAAGCATATAGAACTAATATACTTATTAGTATATAAATTTTAAGTATTACGAGTGCTATATAAAGTAAGTATAAATTGAATGTTTATACATTAAGTTGTATAATATCATTTAAAAACAAAGCCCAACCTTTAAATTTTAAGCCATCGATAGAGTTCTAAAATGAAATTAATGCTTATAAAGTCTCAAATGCCCAACTTAATAATTTTTCAGTGTTTTTAAAAATCAAAGTGCATTTCAAATGATCACGAATTCTATCATAAGTAACTGGTGTTTAGTCATCTTGTGTTTACCCTCTTATATTTTCCAAAACGACTGTTTACATTTCATAGTTATGTAATTATACTTATTTCCTTTTTTGAGTTATATATAAACATCCCAAAGGTATTGGAGTTGATAAAGGCATTTGAGTTATCAGTTTCATTCTTCATTCTTATATTGTTTTACTATGTTTATTTCAAAACTGAATTTTGATATTTTCATTCCATTATGCAGCTATATTTACCATAATAAATTAGAGCATTCTCATTTTTAACTGGTTCCATTATTTATGATTACTCCTTTGCAATGATGTATTTACTCATGTATTGGTTCTTATTTTTCTAATTTTCCCAATTTATGCAAATAAGTTTACTTGCAATTCTGCTACAAAGTTAAACAAAGCAAAATTGTCTTAAATATCAAAAACATGAGGTAGGTTTGTAAGATTCTAGGCCATGTCAAGATGCTAAAGGCTCCAGAATATAGACAGATCTGTGCAGTTTCTCTTCTGGCTGTTTTAGATGATTTGACTCCTTCTCTTGTCTCCTCTGTCCACCTCTCCTCTCTTTTCTCCTCTGCTCTCCTCTTCTTCCCTATTCTCTTTTCTTCTCTTCTTCCCTCTCCTCCTCTCCTCTCCCCTCCTTTATTCTTCTCTTTCCTCTCCTCAACCCTTGCTTCTCTCTTCTTTTCTACCCTCCCTTTCTTTCCTCTTCCCTCCTCTTCTGTCCCCTCCCCTCCTCTTTTTTCCTCTTCCCTCCCCCTTCTCCTTTATTTCCCCTCCCCTCCTTTCCTCACCACCTCTTTCTTTCCCTCCCTACCTCTACCCTTCCCTCTTTTCCTTTCATGTCCCCAGTTCTTCCCTCCCTTTCCCTCCTCTTTTCTTCCCTTCCCTCCTGATCTTCTTTTATTCATCTCTCCACTTCCTCTCCTTTATTCCTTTCTGTTTTCTTAAACGTTCGTATCTTTTCCCTCCTTTATTTCCTTATCTCTTTTCTCCCATTCCTGCTTTCCCTCCTCCTTTTACCCCCAGCTTTCCTGCCCCTCCATTTCTCTCTTATCTTCTCTTATCTGTGACTTCCCCATAACTTTATGAACAATATTTAAAGTTCCCATGAAGTCCATGTACCTTATTTTGACTTTATTAGTTTTTCAATTTAGTATACGAAAGGATCAGTTCATTATGACATGAGTGCTCAGTAGAAGAGGACAGCAATGCATTGAATTCAGCTCATGGATGTGAGACCGTATTAGACATCGTGGCTTCTGATGCATTATAATGACAGAAGAGAGGCGCTCTGTCAACAGTTTGATTTCACTCTGTCCTTTATAGGCCTCCTTATGATGACTTTAAGTTATCTAAGCTTAAATCTAAGCTCTCTGGTGCCCATGCCTCCGGACCATCAACATGTCTGGTATCACAGAATATGTAAGTTATCTTAATACCCAGGATGCTGAGATAAGAACACTAGTGAGAGTTGAAGACTAGCCTTCTCAACACAGAACACTGCAGGTCATCCTGGGCTACATGGAAAAACTCGTCCACACCAAAAAAAAATAAATAAAAACCAAATGTCATCAATATTTGAATAAATGGGTTGTTTCTAACAAACTGTGAATTTCTAACTCTATGTAAGATAGAATGTTTAGTAGATCTATAAATAAAAATACATTTAGATTATCATGTTGTTTCTTAAATGTTGACTCAAAAGCAAAAGAGACAGACAGAAATTAAAGACTAGGCTGCATTATGTTTCAATCATTTTTTTTTATTCAACAGGCATTGCCAACAGAATAAAAATGGAATCCATGAGATCATGAAAGCCGTAATTGAGAATACAAACATCTGAAAATGGCTTGGTATAAAAGGGCATAGGTTAGGTGTGTCTTCTCAAGGATATACGTTAAAATGAAATTCCCAACTTGATAGTTTTTTGAACAGTCTTTGAGGGTAATTAGGGGTTAATGCCTTCCCCTATTGAATATTAGCATTCTTTTGAAAGTAGACTGGAGAACTTGCATGTTCTTGTCAGGACTCATGTTAAGATGACCATTTATTGACCATTGAACAAACGCTACAAATCTGCTGGCACCTTGACTTTGTGTCTTCCAACTCAATAACCATGAAACATGAAATGTAATGTTTATAATCACATATATACATTTCACCAGTCTCTGAAATATCTTTATCCCTGTCTCCATTCTTCCCAGATCTGATACGTGCCTTCGTTTCTCTCCATGCTCCCTCTCTTACCCTATTCCCTCTTTTCAACCACTTCTGCTGGCTATTCTATTTCCACATCTGAGTGGGAATTAAGCATCCATCCTTGGCTCCTCCTGGTTACTTCTCTTCTTTGAGTCTGTGAGTTGTAGTATGGTAATTTTGTACTATATGGCTAAAATCCATTTATAAATGAAAATATACTATGTGTGTCTTTCTAAGTCTGGGTTACCTCACTCAGGATGCTCCTTTCTAGTTCCATTGATTTGTCTGAAAGTGTTATGATTTCCTTGTTTTTAATTGCTGAGTGTATCCATTATGTAAATGTACTGCTATTTCTTTATCCATTCTTTGGTCGAGTGACATCTAGTTTTTTCCAGATTCTGGTTATTACAAATAAAGCTGCTATTAACATAGTTAAACAAGTGTTGTTTTTGTATGGTAGTGTATCTTTTGTGTATATGCCCTGGAGTAGTATAGCTGGGTCTTGAGTTAGAACTATTCCCAATTTGCTGAGATAGCACCAGATAGATTTCCAGAGTGGTTGTGCAAGTTTGCACTCCTACCAACGATGGAGGAGTGTTCCCCTTTCTCTACATCCTCACCAGCATGTACTGTCACTTGAGTTTTTGATCTTAGCCATTCTAATAGGCATGAGATGGAATCTCAGAGTTGTTTTGCTTTGCATTTCCCTGATGACTAAGGACATTGAGCATTTCTTTAAGTTCTTCTCGGCCAATTGTTATCACTGTGTTGGGAATTCTCTGTTTAGCTCTTTATTCCATTTTTAATTTACCCTGCTTAGGAGATAGGAAGGGATAAAAATAAAGCAGAGATTGGATGGAATGTCTACCCAATGACTGGCCTAACCTGAGACTCTCCCCAGAGGAGAGAGCCAGCCCCTGACAAGATTAATGATATTCTGCTATACTTGCAGAGGAGAGCCAAGCACAGCTGTCCTCTGAGTGACTCCACCCAGCACCTGAAGTATGCAGATGCAGAGACCCACCACCCATCATTGGGTGGAGTAATGGGAGTCTTGTGGAAGAGTGGGCTTAAGGATAGAAGGACACAGAGGGGTCAGGAACTCTACAGGAAGACCAACAGAAACAACAAACCAGGGTGCAGGGGGGCCTATGTCGACTAAAGCACCAATTAAGGACCATGCAAGGACTGGAAAAGGGAGTATGGTTCCTTTTAGGGATAAATATTATGCAGTCTTTTTATTTTTGTACTTTGGACAACTCTGGATATCTATATTGATCAACATCTAAAGCAAAAAGAACTTTCCCAGTGAGGGTTGAGAGATTGTTATAATTTTATATTATAACATTATATTAGTCTGATGGGGAAAGGATAGGAGCTCCACAAGGACCAACTATATCTGGGTACAGGGTCTTTTCTGAGACTGACATTCAACCAAGGACCATGTATGGATATAACCTAGAACCTCCGCTCAGATGTAGCCTGTGGTAGCTCAGTAACCAATTGGTTTCCCAAAGTGA
>REGO01000294.1:1463648-1479124 GCA_010120015.1 Rhombomys opimus | reverse complement strand
GGAGGGAGGGACTGGGAGGGAATGAGGGATCGGGACACGGTTGGAATACAGAGTTAATAAAATGTAACTGATAAGGAAAAAATTAAAAAAATAAAAAATATAAAAAATAAAAACAACATTATATTATATATTATATTGTTATAAAATTGTCATTAAAAGTCACTTTAATACTATGTATACTTAACAATACAACAGTAGTGTGTTCTCCCAAGTGTTTTTTTTTTATATGTTCTTAGACTAATATGGTACTTCTATCTTGTGTAGAAAGTCTTAAATACAATAAGCATGTTGATGGTTACTCATTAAATATTTGTGCTATTTTTCTACCAGTACACAGGTTGTGACAAGCCATCCCACAGGGTTCAGAGCTGTGTAATAAGGATGATTGCTTTTCTCCTCCAGTAGCTTCCGCAGCATCTTCCATAAGAATAAAAGCAAGCCAGCAGGAATGACATGTCTAAGTCCACATAAGCTTGATTTGGTAGGTTCTATTATTCAAGTATGTGGTGTCTTCAACAGTAAAGTTTTGACATTAAGTTCTGGAGGGTGATCAAGAGGATTATGCTATTATGCTCAATAGCCTGTAGGAGTTTATAGTTACATATCAGCCAATTTCTGCAAAAGAAGTTATCTGGCAGGTATGGTGGTGCACACCTGTAGTCCCAGGACTCTGGAGGCAGAGGCAGGTGGATCTCTGTAAGTTCAATGCCAGCCTGGTCTACAAAGCTAGTCCACTACAACCAAATCTACACAGAGACACCTTGTCTCTGAAAAAACAAATGGTGTAATCCATTTCTGACACTGGGATTCATTATTCATTAGACTCTTGTAGCTAGTGGGGACTTTGTAGCTCTGATCTAAATGGGACTCCTGTGAGCTTTCTGAATTTAGAATATTTGCTGTGGATTTATTATATATAACCTTTATTCAGTTTATGTATGTTGCCCCATTTCTACACTCTCTACGATTGGAAGCCATTTTTGGATTTTTGCCAAACACTTTTTCTGAATGTATTAAGATGTCATATGGCTTTAATGACTAAACTCCTTCATATGATTAATTACATTTGTTGACTTATGCATGTTGAAGTACCCCAGCCCCACAGTAATTAAACCAACTTGATCATGGTGGATTATCTTTTTGATAAATGTCGGTATTTGGTTTGTTAGTATTTTATTGAAGATATTTGCATATCACCAATACTGGCCTACAGTTTTGTCTTTTCATGAGTCTTCATTTGGTTTTGGTTTTAAAGTAATACTGGTTTCTTAAAGAGTTTGGAAGTGTTCCTTTTCTTACAAAGAAATCATGGTTGACATAATGTCACTTGTATGTATAGTCCAAAGGCTGATTGCGATCCCCTTCTCTGAGGAAGACTATGTCTCTCATTCTGAGCATTTTTAAGGGATTTTTCTTTTTCTCTTTCCTTCCTTCCTTCCTTCCTTCCTTCCTTCCTTCCTTCCTTCCTTTTTTCCTTCCTTCCTTCCTTTCTTTCTTCCTTCCTTTCTTTCCTTTTTTCCGTAGAGTTGAGTATTCATGGGATTTTTTCGTGCCCATTTTGGTATACCTGTGTGTCTCTTTATTGTTTAGTTAACGTTTGGGCAATCATACTGTTGAGACTTGATGTGTATAGTTTCTAACATTACTAGGATACTTAGTTATACATACATAAATATAAATTTATAAATTTATATGCTATAACAAATAATGAAAAAAGCCAGGAAGGGTATATGTAACAACTTAGAAGGAGAAAAGTAAAATATGTTGTAAATATATTATAATCTTAAAAAGAAAAAAAAAAGAAAAAAATCAAGATCTAGTCTTTTTATTAAAAAAGTTTGTAAACTACGTATTTCTTTTTGTTTTTATAATTTATCTTTATTTTTCGTCTTTACATATGTTACATCCCAACTGCATTTTGCCTGCATCTCTACTCCTCCCACCTCCCCTCTTCCTCAGATCCACTCTTACTCCATTTACTTTCCAAAATTAAAAACTTAAAAAAGAAGAGCAGAAGAGCAGACCTCCCAGGAATATTAACTGAACAAGGCATAACAATTTACAATAAGGCTAGGGACAAAGTCTCCTATCAATGTTGGACAAGGTAACACAGTAGGAGAGAAAGGTTCCCAGGGACATTTCACACATTTTATTTTTTTATTTTTTGCTAGTCATATTTGGTTTAATTTTGGGTCTTTAGGCTACTCAGCTTATGGTTCCTACCCATCCGCACAGTGTCAGGCACAGGCTCCCTCTCTTGATGTGGGCCTCAATGTGGAACAGTCATTGGTTTGCCACTCCCACAAGTTCTATACCACAGTTACCTCTGCTTGCACATCTTGCAAGCAGGATATATTCAGAGTTAAACAATTTGTGACTGGGTTGTCACCCCACTCTCACTGCTGAGAGCCTTGAATGATGACAGGAAATTACTGGCTCTATGTTAATCCTACCCATCCATGAGAATGGGATATCTTTACATCTTCTGATCTCTTCTCCAATTTCTTTCCTCATAGACTTGAAGTTTTTCTTATAAATGTCTTGTCATACATGTCTTAGAATGATGCCAAGGTACTTTACATTATTTGTGGCTATTAAGAAGGGTGTAGTTTCCCTAATTTTTCTTTCAGCCTGCTTGTCATTTGTATATAGGAGGGTTACTGATTTATTTATCTATTTATTCAACATCTTTTAAAGATTTTTTTCTTTATTATTATTATTTTTTAAATACAACTTATTCAGTTTGTATCCTGGCTGTAGACCCCTCCCTCATCTCTTTCTGGTACCAACCTCCTTCCTTCTTTCTCTACTTTGTCCCTCCCTTAGTCAACTGATAGAGGAGGTTTTCCTCCTATACTATCTGACCCTAGCTTATCCGGTCTCATCAGGACTGGCTGAATCTTCTTTCTCTGTGGCCAAGTTAGGCCACCTCCCTAGGGGTAGGTGATCAAAGAGCCCACCACTGAGTCTATGTTAAAGACTGCCACTGCTTCCCTTACTAAGATCCCACATACAGACTGAGCTGCCCATGGGCTATATCTGAGCATGCCTAGGTCCTCTCCATGCATGGTCCTTGATTGATTCATCAATCTCTGCAGGACCCACTGAGCCCAGATATTTTGAGATAGCTCAGTGAGTTAAGAAAATGACTGCTCTTTCAAGGGTCCTGAGTTATGCTGTCTTCTGGCATGTAAATGAAGACAGAGCAGTCCTGCATTAATGTGTGTGTGTGTATGTTAATTATTTTATCCCGTTACTTTGCTGAAAGTTTTTATAAGCTCTAAAAGTTTTCTGGTGGAATTTTTGGGGTCATATATATATATATATATATATGTATACACACACACACACTATTATATTATCTGAAAATAGCGATACTTCTACTTCTTCCATTCCAATTTGTATTCCCTCCATGGATAGGTAGGATGAACATAGTAAAAATGGCCATCTTACCAAAAACAGTCTACAGATTTGATGGAATTCCCAACAAAATACCAACACAATTCTTTACAGATTTTGAAAGAACAATTCTAATCTTCATATGGAAAAAAAAAATCCAGAATAGGTAAAATGATCCTATACAATAAAAGAACTTCTGGAGGCTCTCCTTCCCTGAAGTCAAACTATACTACAGAAAAATAGTAATAAAAATTGCAGGGTACTGGTGTAGAAATAGACTGGTTGATAAGTGGAATTGAATTGAAGACCTAAAAATAAACTCACATATACACAGACACTTGATTTTTGACAAAGGAGCCAAAACCATATAATGGAGAAACGATAGCATCTTCAACAAGTGGTGCTGCTCTAACTGGATGTCTACATGTAGAAAAATGCAAATAGACCTATATTTACCACTATGCATAAAACTACACTACATCTATTAGAAGTGAAAGTGGAGAACAGCCTTAAACTCATTGGCAAAGGAGACAACTTCCTGAACAAAATAAATAGCAACAGATTAGCCTCTAAGATCAACAATTAATAAATGGGACCTCATAAAACCCAAAAGCTTCTGTAAGGCAAAGACACTCTCAATAGAACAAACTGGCAGTCTACAGATTGGGAAAAGATCTTCACCAACCCTACATCCAACAAAGGGATACTATCCAGAATATATAAAGAACTCAAGAAAATAGACACCAACAAACCAAATAATCTGATTTTAAAAATGGGATACAGAGCTTAACAAAAAATTCTCAACAGAGGACTCTTTAATGTCCGAGAAACACTTAAAGAAATGCTCATAGGCTAGGTTCAGATGGAAGGGGAGGAGGACCTCCTTTATCAGTGGACTTGGAGAGGGTCATGGAAAGAGATGAGGGAGGGTGGGATTGGGAGGGAATGAGGGAAGGGGCTACATATGGGATACAAAGTGAATAAACTGTAATGAATATAAAAAAGAAAATTAAAAAAGGAAATGCTCAATGTCCTTAGTCATTATGGAAATGCAAATGAAAAAGACTCTGAGATTACATCTTACACAACTCAGAATGGCTAAGATCAAAAACTCAAGTAACAGCACATGCTGGCAAGGGTATAGAGAAAGGGGAACACTCCTCCATTGCTGGTGGGAGTGCAAACTTGACAACCACTTTGGAAATCAATCTGGTGTTTTCTAGAAAATTAGGAAGCCATCTACCTTAAGACCCACCTTTACCACTCCTAAGCATATAGCCTAAATATTCTCTACCATACAAAAATGACACTTGCTCAACTATGTTCATAACAGCTTTATTTGTAATAGACAAAATCAGAAAAAAAGTTGGTGTCTCTCTAACGAAGAATGGAAACTGTGTTACATTTACACAATGAAATACTACTCAGCTATTAAAAACAAGAAAATATGAAATTTGCAGGCAATTGGATGGAACCAAAAAAGATCATCCTGAGTAAGTCAACCCAGGTCTAGAAAGACACACAGGCTATGTACTCACTTTTAAGTAGATTTTAGTCATATAGTGCAGGATAACCATACTATGACTCAGAGACCCAAAGAAGATAAGTAACAAGGAGGACCCAAGGCTCAATTCTTAAATCTCACTCAGAAGGGGAAATAGAATAGAGAGCAAAAGAAATTGAAGAGAAGGAACAAGTTAGGAGAGGGTGTGTGCAGAGAAATGAGAGTGGAGCTCAGACCTGGATTGAGCAGGCCGGAAGGACAGAGGGTCTACAGAGAGAAGAGAAACCATGGCAGGGGCATCTCTGACTAGCTGGAGACCTATGGTAGGGCTGGCTTCTGGGTGGATATGTGGGTGACTCTACCTGTGACTACTCATAGCAGGGGTCATGGAGACTAAAGAGGACAACCTATAAATAGACAGGACTCCTAGTGGATTCAGGCAAGCACCAATCCACCCACAAGAACTTTGACCCCAAATTTTCCCTGCTTACAACTTGTGCAGGGATAAAGATATAGCAAAGACTGAGGGAATGTTCAACCAATGCATGGCTCAGCCTGAGATCCACCTTATGGGAGAGAGTCAACCCCCAACACTATTGACAATACTTTGCTATGCTTGCAGATAGAAGCCTAGCATAGCTGTCTTCTGAGAAGCTCCACACAGCCGAGGATCAAAACACACACAGCCAATCTCTAGGCAAAGCATAGGGTGTCTTATGAAAACATGGGGTGAAACAGAAGAACTTGGAAGGGACAGGAGCTCCATGAGAAGATCAAAAGAGCCAACTAACTACGCCCCAGAAGGATTTGTTGAGACTGAAGCACCAACCAAGGACCATGCATGGATTGAACCTAGGCCGTCTACACAGATGTAGACAATGGTTCACTTGGGCTTCAGTGCTCTAGTATGATAACCAAGGGCTGTCTCTGACATGGACTCTGTTGTTTGCTTTTTGATCACTTCCCCCTGAGAGGGCTGCCTTGCCAGGCCACAGAGAAGAGGAAGTGCTCAGTCCTTATTTGACTTGATGTGCTGGCGTACATTGGTGGAGTGGAGATCTTCCTTTTGTGGAGGAGTACTGGAGGGAAGATAGTAGGGAGAGGGAGGGAGGGTGGGATCTAGAGGAGATGAGGGAAGGGGCTATGATCAGTATGTAATTGGAATGAATATGATAAATTGATAGATAGATAGATATAGATAGATAGATAGATAGATAGATAGGTAGGTATAGATAGATAGATAGATAGATAGATAGATAGATAGATAGATAGAACTTAAAAAGAAAAAAAGAAAAAGCTAGGTTCAGACTCTGTATTCTCCACTATGGGGAGAGTTCACTAGGGTCAATCTTAAGATTCCAGGGAGCTTCCAATGCGCTACTATAATGGCCCTGCAAATGCCTCTCCCAACCAGTCATCTCCCTGAGTACTCTATCCCTCACTCCTCACTACCCCACTTAAATGATCACTCCTGTTTTCATCTTCACCTACTCTGAGTCCACTCAAAAAATTCATTCTATTTCCTCTTCCCAGGAGATGCATGTACCCCGCCCCCCCAGTCGTCCTTGTTACTTAGGCTCTCTGATCTGTGGATTTTAGCACGATTATCCTTTACTTACCAGCTAATGTCCACTTATAAGTGAGTATATATCATATTTGTCTTTTGGGGTCTGGGTTACCTCACTCAGGATGATTTTTTTTTCTGGTTCCATTCCTTTGTCTGCAAATTTCATGATGTCATTGTTTTTAATAGCTGAATAATACTTCATTGTATAAATGTACCATATTTTCTTAACTTTTTCTTTAGATGAGTGAAATCTAAATTGTTTCAGCTTTCTGGATATTATGAATAAATCAATGATGAATATAGATGAACAAATGCCATTAGGGTAGGATGGGGTATTCTTTGGTATATGTCCAAAAGTGGTACAGCTTGATCTTGAGGTAGATGGATTCCCAATTTTCTGAAGAATCTCCATATTGATTCCCATCGTGGTTGTACAAATTTGCACTTCCACCAGCAATGGAGCAGTGTTCCCCTTGCTCCACATCCTTACCAGCATGAGCTGTCACTTGTGATTTTGATCTTAGCCATTCTCACAGGTGTAAGATGGAATCTCAGTGCCATTTTGATTTGTGTTTATTTGATGTCTAAGGATGCTGAGCATTTCTTTAAGTGCTCCTTGGCCACTTGAGATTCCCCTGTTGAGAATTCTCTCTTTATATCTGAACACCATTTTTTAATCAGATCATTTGGTTTGATGATGTTTACTTTCTTGAGTTCTTTATATATTTTGGATCTTAAGATATGGAACTCATGAAAATGTTGTCCTGTTCTGTAGGCTGCTGTTTTGGACATTGAGGGTTTCCTTTGTCTTACAGAAAAGTCTGAGTTTCATGAGGTCCTATGATAGTTGTTTTTAGTGCCTGGACTCTTGGTGTTCTGATCAGGAAGATGTCTCCTGTGCCATGCATGCAAGACTGTTCCCTACTTTCTTTTTTATTAGATTCAGTGTATATAGTTTTTATCTTAAGGCTTTGTGATCATGTTGGTCTTCAGTTTTGTGCAGGATGATAGATCTACATGCATTCATCTATATGCTGACACCCAGTAGAACAGCACCATTTATTGAAGAAGCTTTTTTTTTCTTCCATTGTGTATATCTTGCTTTTTCTTTTTCATCAAAAACTAGTTGGCTATAGGCCTGTGAATTTATGTCTGAGTCTTCAATTTGATTTCATTGATCAGCCTGTTTTTTATGTAAATACCCTGTCATTTTTATAACTATAGCTCTGTAGTGTAGCTTGAAATCAGGTATGGTGACACATCTGGATGTTGTTTTATATTGTATAGAAATATTTTAGCTAGCCTGAGTTTTTTGTTTTTCCATATGAAGTTGAATATTCTTTCAAGGTCTGTACAGTATTGGGTTGGAATTTTGTTGGGATTTGCATTGAATCTGTAGATTGTTTTTGGTAGGATGGCTATTTTTACTATGCTAATCCTACGGAATCATGAGCGGGGGCAATCTTTCCATCTTATGACAACATCTTCGATTTCTTTCCTCAAAGAGTTGATGTTTTTCCCATAATTGTCTTCGATTTGGTTGATTCGAGTTGGTTATCCCAAGATATTTCATATTAATTGCAGCTATTGTGAAGGGTGTCCTTTCTCTGGTTTCTTCCTCAGCCAGTTTGTCATTTGTTTATAGAAGAGCTGCTCATTTCTATCCACTTCACTAAAGGGGTTTATCAGCTAGAGGAGTTCCCTGGTAGATTTTTGGCCTGAAATGTACTATACCAGGTGACAAAATAGCTGCACTGGCTTCTCTGCAGCTTCCATTATTTGATAGATTGTATTCTGCACTTTGAATTTTAGTCATTGTTTTTCTTTTTTTGTAAGTCATGTGTATTTTAAACATAACACAGTTGACAAAGGGGCCCTCATAAAATCAAAAGACTATTGTTAATCAAAGTATTGGTCAATCAAGCAAGTAGGGAATCTTCAGGATGGTAGAAAGTCTCTGCCAGTTCTATACCTAAAAGAGAATTACTATTTAAAAATGCACCAACAACAAATCAAAACAAAAAAACAACAACAAAAAAACAAAACAAAACAACAAAAACAAACTTAACACCGAGAAAGCCAACAACTCAGTGAAAAACAGATCTGAACATTGATTTCTCGATATGAATGATATGGAAAGCTAATAAACATTGTCTAAGTTTTCTTTTTATTTGCTGTTAAAAAACACTTTAAGCAAAAGCTACTTTAGGAGTTTATTTAGCTTACAAATTTAGATCCATTATTGAGGGAAGTCAGGAGAGGCACTGAAGGTAGGAAACAGGAAACAGTAGCAGCCCTGTGGGGTTAATCTCAGCACATGCTTAGCTGACTCCCTTATACTTGCAAAATTGTCTGCTAGGTATTGTGTTCTCCACACTGGCCTGGGTCCCCCTATATCAATGAATAATTAAGACATTCCCTTTTTAAAGTACCGACAGACAAATTTGTCTATTATTTCTCTATTGAGGCTTCTCTTCTTTTAGCTGACAATTAAGATTAACCCAGGCTAATATCCACTTATAAGTGAGCATACACCATGTGTGTCTTTCTGCTTCTGGGTTACTGTACTCAGGATAATCTTTTCTAATTCCCCCCATTTGCCGGTAAATTTTATGATTTCCTTGTTTTTAATTGCTGAGTAGTATTCCATTGTGTAAATGTACCATATTTGTTTTTATCCATTCCTTGGTTTAGGAATGTCTAATAAATCTATAGTCCCAAAGAAGCAAAATAGCAAAGAGGACCCTAGGGAAGATGCTTAATCCTCATTCAGAAGGGAAAACAGGATAGACATTGCAAGTAGGAAAAGACAGGAAACAGGACAGGAGCCTTCCACAAAGGGTCTCTGATAGATTCTACACAGCAGGTTATTGAAGCAGTTGCTGAGATTCATAAGAAAACTTTGGGTAGAGTTCAGGGAATCTTATGGAAGAAGAGGAAGATACAAAGACCTGGAGGGGACAGGAGGTTCCCAAGGAGACCAAAAGAGTCAAAAACTCTGGCCCAGTGAGGCCTGCAGAGACTGATGAATAAACCAAGGACCATGCTAGGAGAGGACCTAGACCTCCTGTTCAGACATAGCCCAGGGAGGCTCATTCTCTATGTGGGTTCCCTAGCAAGGGGAGCAGGGGCAGTCACTGGCATAAACTTGGTTGCCTGCTCTTGGATCATCTTCTCCTGTCAAGGTGGCCTTACTAGGCTACAGAGAAAGAGGATCCAGACAGTCCTGGTGAGACCTGATAGGTTAGGGTCAGATAGTAGGGGAGAAGGATCTCCCCTATCCGTGGACTAAAAGAGCATGGAGGGGCCGAAGTGGGAGGAAGGGTAAAAATGGGAGGAGATGAGGGAGAGAGCAATAGCTGAGATACAAAGTGAATAAATTATAATAGTAGTAATAATAATAATAACTCAGACAAAGGTTTTTACAGAGTTAGCATCATTTTCTGTCAAAGAAATGCAAACAAAGGCTACTTTGAGATAGAATCTCAGTACGCTCACAATGGCTATCATTAGGACATCAAAGGACAGCAGGTGCAAACTAGCATGTGTAGAAAGAAAAACCCTGTACACTGTTGCTGGGAGTGTAAACTATTTACGTCTCATGTAAATCAATGTGAAGACTTCTCAGAAATCTGAAAGCAAAACTGTCACATGATTGAGCTTCATATCCTACTGTAGAGATGCTTGTTCCTTCACATTTATTGCTGCTTTATTCACTATAGTAGGAAAATGGAATCAGAGATGACCATGAATTAGCTGGTAATGAAAATGTGGAAGATATGTACAATTACATTTCTTCAACAATAAAGAAACATAAAGGTTACTTTGTACACACATACTACAATATCATCCTAGCCTTTTTGATAAACAGCCGGTATCAGTATTCCAGAGAGTAGGTATTCCAGTATGTGTGGCTGTGCTGGACACGGGATAGTTCCTTTCCAGCTAAGAAAAGATAGAGGCAGCATGAAATTTCATCATAGCACAAAGAAAGACAACCACTTAAACACAAATTGCTTTATTTTAAAATTTTTCTATTCAATCTTCTTAGACAATACTCTAAGCAAGTTCAGATTTGGAAATCAAAACTGCAGATATGATAGGGCTATTATACTACCAAATCTATTTAAACATCTTTAAAGGAACAGAACAAAGGAGAAGCTTCTGGTCAAAATATTAGCCAAAGACAATAGAATACACATCTGCTGTACCATCACACACAGAAAAAACAGAAAGCCATGCCAGTCTTACTGGTTTAGAAACATGAGTAGCAAATTAGTAAGCTGTCTCTTGAAGATTTTTAATAAGGATGGAGTGAGCCTTATTTCATGGATGTGTTTGTATTATTGTTTCTGAGTTGTGCTGGTCTGACACTAACACACACATGTAGCCTTAAAATGCCATTTCACTGTGTGTGGTATTTACCCACTCATGGCTCTAGACTACATGCTATGCATATGATTTCACTGGGTGTGATGTTTATCCACTCCTGGCTCTAGAATACATGCTTTGCATATAATTTCTAAATATCTTGCAACACAACTAGTTGACAGTCATTGGTTTTATGATGAATAACCTTCTCTCAAGAAGTCTGCTCCAGAGTCCCAAGACATCCCATTGTTATAGGATCTGCTGCCTCCCTCTTTGTCTTAAAAGTTGTCCTCACTGCCAGGGTGGGTTGGTATGCCTTAGGGACCTCCTCCTCTCTGAGAAGGAGAGGAGGTAACAGGGGCAGTGGGGCATGAGAGCAGGACTGAAAGAAGAGTAGGGCAAGGGTTGGGATCAGAGTGTAAAGTGATTAAATAAATGAAATTTTAAAAAAGAAAAAAAAAACAGAAATAAAAAAAAAGTTTACCTCACAGTTTTTCATTCAGATGAGAATATCAAAGTATTTTCCACCAGGGAAGACAAGGTTGGTATACACTGAGTACTTAGTTTTAGATATAATTATTTATTAACAGACTGGGTACTTTGGGAAGTAATGTATAGATTGGCAGTTCTCCATCAAAAACAAGCTTGAATATATTATTATATTATTATCTCAAAAATAATAGAAGTAATTATGAAATTAAAAATAAATTAAAACAATAAGCTCAAACAAAATACTGATGTTATATGTAAACATGGTATTTTTCAAAGTTGAAGGTTAAACTTTTAAAAATGCTGGTTCAGTCAGTAAAGAAACCCAGAGGAGCATACACTAAAACCGGCACACCCCAAGAGGAAGCTCCCTTTCCTCATTGTCACCTTTTTGTGCCCTCTTATAGTAGTCAGTTGGATGTAATGGCTTGTCTCTGTTAATGTGGCTCTGCTATACCACCATATCCTGATACCTTCTTAAAGTCCTAAAAACTGAAGCCGGTTGTGGGGATAAACTAATGATCAGTCTTTTCCAAGGCTGTGAGGCCGCACCGTATTTCCTTACTGATAAAAGTAAGTTCCTGTCCTGGTTGTAGGAGAAATGCTACTGCGTGTTCAACCTACTGTGTGTAATGCAGGAAGTGGCAAGATTAGAGCTAGGGCTTTAGGAATGGACTAGAAATAAGGTAATTCTCTTTAGGTCTTGCCTGGACAAACATAAAGAAGCCAAAATAAGGTGTGAAACAAGGTGTTGAAGAAAACACCCAATTAAAGTTGAACACTGGCGGGGAGAATAAGGGACACTGGGGTTTTAGAGCAGCAAAGTAGCAAGTCCAGATTTCCAGGAGTCTGTACACCTGAGGTCTGGAGCAGGCAAACCAGCTTGAGGCCATCTATCACCATAGCAGTTATGGCTGCAGGGGCTGTTTGAACCCTGGATTCCTGGAGAGAGTACAATACCAGAGTGAGTACATCACAGAGCTTCTGACCCTGAGATTCCATAAGTAGATGTCCATGAAGTAAGGATCAAGAGGTTTGGTTCTCCCTGGGCTCTTAGCTCTGCTGGGGAGCAGACATTCATTAGACAGATAAGGCTCAAGTTTGAGAGATAGTTCTTAAGTATTAGCAAGAGCCTATCAGAGCCATCCCAAAGAAAAACAGCAGGCCATTCGCCACAGCAGAGAGGGCTCACAGAAGGTACAGCTGTGACCATCATAGAGGGCTTGGGCCTAGTAAGCAATTTTATTATAAATGATGGAAGAAAAGCAAAATTCATGAGGAGGAAAAAAGACTAATCTTCCCCGTCCTAAATAAATGCCTCTGTGTACTTACAACTTATTTAAGGTACATCTTATTTCATATTTGTAAATAATCACATGCAAATTTTAAGATGAGATTTTAAAAAACATAGGGAAACAGATGGAGGCAATGCTATTGGCTGCTAAACAAAACCATCTCTAAATCAGAACCGAACTCAATTACTTTTTCCAGTATTTTTCCTGATTTGTCTAGAGTCATTCATACACTGAGTGGTAATGAAAGGAAGAATGAATAGGGCCTTAATCCATATCATAATAATTAATTTTTATTACATCATGTATAGTGAGTTTCTTAATAAAAACTTATTTGTAAAATAAATTTCATGTCCTTCCTTTTTTAAAATATCAATAGAAACAACTAACAGCTTGATATTTTTTGTTTGCAAAAAGGCAAAACCTTTGTCTGTCACTAAATGAAAGAATGGATTATGAACCTCTCACAATGATGGTGACCTATACTGGTACATGTACGCATATAACAGAAATAGGCTATTAGGAATGTCACCATGTAGTTGTTTTTAAGTGTTGCATATATAGGAACACAAACATAAGTGAAGAGATGGAAAAGTATATTTATATAGTTGAATGAATATATGTGAATCTGTCTACATATATTCAAATGAATAAATATAAAGATTATATATCCATAAATATACTTAGTGTGAATATGTAACTTTTTTGAACATGTGGCTAATGGGTATATGATATGTTTCTAAAGTAAAATAAATGAGACTAAGCACTTTTTTAGCGTATAGCATATATGCTAAAACTTTGGTCCCTGCTCTTATAAGCTTAACTAGGGGAGAATGTTCAAGGAGAGATCACATGGTAAAACAGGGAATCAAAGAAAAACTGGGGATGAGGGTGACTGTAAAACAAGCCCCCAGAAGGTAATTGCCAGGGTCTGATATCCATATGATGCATGAATTCCTTCACACACACACAACATCTTATTTACTAAGCATTATCACTGCTGTATAACTTTGCAGCAATGAAGACCAAAACCCAAAACAGGAACCCCTGGGAGACAAACAAAACCATATCCAAGCCAAACAGACAGCATGTCCTCCTTGAGTCAGTTCAGCCACAGAAAACTTTATTTACTGACTCTGTAACTCAAATGACGATTGCATAATAGATACCATAAAAAGCAGTGCGGTGTGAAACTGTTGACTTTCCTTGTACAAAATTAAAACCAACGCCTTTTATTTTCTTTTAATTTCTTCTTTTTTTTCTTTTCTGTCTTTCTTTCTTTTATACTTTCCTCATCTGGTTACTTTTTTTTGTTTTTGTTTTTCTTTTTAATTACTCTTTTCTTATATAGTAAACATGACCACAGCCTCCCCTTACTCCACTCTTTCCAGTCTCTCTCCCACTTTTCCTCTTTCCCAGATCCACGGCTCATCAGTTTTCCTTCAGAAAAAAAGCAGGCCTCCCAGAGATGTCACTGGACAGTGCATACCAGATGCAGTAAGACTAAGCACAAATTCTCATATTAAGGCTAGATGAGGCAAACCAGTAGGAAAAAAAAAAAGGCCCCAAGAGCAGGAAAAGAGTCAGAGACACCCCTATCATATTCTTTCATGTTACATATACCTATTTTCCTAAGAATTCTTTATCTCTGTCTCTGTTTCTCCCTCTGTCTCTGTCTCTCTGTGTAAACAGATGGGAGGGCAAAAGTGGGAATGGAGAAAGAAAATAAAATCATATGTTACAAACCTGAAAGTAGATTTGATTTTATGATTGATAGGTTACAAGAATTGCTACATACGGCACAATTTTCTAAGGCTGACAAATGTAGAAACGCCTTGTACAAAACTGTAGTGTTGTGCACAGCATGGTTGGTGAGCCGTGATTTTATTCTCAACAATGCCTTAAATAGTATAAAATCTCATTTATTATAATAGAAGCAACTTGGAAAATATATGAAGGGAATATTAAGTGGTTTTTCTATATGTCAACCAAAAGTTGATATATTTTTCAAACTTTCTCAACAGTTTAATAACATAATTTCCTAGATACTAGTGATGCATTCGTTTGATGTTTGGTTTTATTGGCTTATTATACATTATCATAATGTTTTTTTATTTTTTTCACTTTATAAATGGTACTTTTTTCAGAATCTTTTTTGTACAACTGTATCTTCATTTTCTCGAGCCTTCACCATTACTGCATTTCATTCTGTTTTCTTTTCTGTCATATTTCCTCTCAAAGGCTCTAGTAGTGATTGCTTATCTTGTTCTCATTTTTTTCCATTCCTAAATTTTGTAATTAATATCTTAGTACACAGTTTTCTTCCCCAAGGTTAATTAAAAGGGTAAAACTTTTTTTATTTATTAATTACACTTTATTCACTTTCTATACCTCCTGTGGTTCCCTCTCTCCTCCTGTCCCAATCCCTCCCTTCCTCCACCCTCTGCATGCATGCCCCTCCCCTAGTCCACTGATAGGGGAGGTCTTCTTTTCCTTCCTTATGATCATAGTCAATTAGGTCTCATCTTTTAAGTTATTTTTAATTTTGGTAATTCCATATATGATTACCATAATTACATCATTCTTCCCGCAATTCCTCTTCCCTCCAATTCCTTTCTGGCCTTTTAGGAGCCTCATCATTGGAAAAGCCTGATTTTTTTTTTAATTTTTATTTTTTTAAGTTTTTCCTTATCAGTTACATTTTATTAACTCTGTATCCCAGCCGTGTCCCGATCCCTCATTCCGTCCCAGTCCCTCCCTCCCTCTCTCATCTCCACCGTGCCCCTTTCCAAGTCCACTGATGGGGGGGACCTCCTCCCCATTCATCTGATCCTGTTTTATCAGGTATCTTCAG
>REGO01000294.1:1412719-1462188 GCA_010120015.1 Rhombomys opimus | reverse complement strand
AGTACAACTTGAGATTGGGGATGGAGATACCTCCAGATGATCTGTTGTTGTACAGGATCGTTTTGGAGATTCTGGGTTTTTTGTTTCTCCATATGAAGCTGAGAATCTTTTTTCAAGGTCTGTAAAGAATTGAGTTGGTGTTTTGATGGGAATTGCACTGAATCTGTAGATTGGAAAAGCCTGATTTTTCCATCTTCCACCAGCCTTAACTGCCTGTAGCCATTCTTTCAGAGGTGAATACTTGTAAGAGTTACTCTAGTCATATCAGCATATGTCTTAGTTACTTTTCTATTGCTCTAATAAGACACTGTAAACAAAGAAACCTAAAGAAGAGATTGTTGGGGTCTAACAGTTACAGAGCATTAAAGTTCATGGCCATCATGGTAGAGAGCTCTACTGCAAGCAGGCAAGCTAGTGTTAGAGCAGTAGCTGAGAGGTTAAATTTTGATGCACAAGCAGCAGGCAGAGAGAGCTAACTGGGAATGGTGTGGCCTACCCCTAATAAAACCTCTCCTAATCTTTGCAAAATATTCCACCAGTTGGGGACCACATATTCAAATATATGTGTTTATAGTGGGGAGGGGGGCGGTCATTCTCATTGAAACAATCATAGCATGTGAATTGTTATTACTCAGCACAGTTTTTCTGTCATGTACAGAAGACTCTCTCTCACACCAAGTATCTTGTCTGTTTCTCTGAATCATTTTGTTGTTTGTTTTTGCTTTGTTTTTTCTTTCATTTATTTTTATTTATTATTTATTACAATTCATTCACTTTGTATCCTAGCTGTAGCCCCTCCCTCATCGCCTCTCAGCCCTACCCTCCCTTCCTCTTCTCCCTTTTTATCCAACCTTTGCTTATCCGGTCTCATCAGGGCTGGCTGCACTCTCTTCCACCTTGGCCTGGCAAGGCTGGCCACCCAGGGGGAGGTGGTCAAAGAATAGGCAAATGAGTTTAGGTCAGAGACAGCCCCTGATCTCCTTACTAGGGAGCCCATTTGGAGACTGATCTGCCTATGAGCTACATCTGAGCAGAGAGTCTCTTAAAATACATTTGCCTTCACTTTCAGGGAATTCTCTGCGTCTCGGGAGTGGCAGTTGTACTACAGATGTATCAGTCAGGGACAGTCAGATGTTCTCTTCATTTTGACCAGGTATGGCTTTCAATAGTGGGCTCTGCTGCAAGGCAATCTTTTATGATGAGGGATAAAACCTACACTTATTTGTGTGCTTAAGAATGAAAATTTAGAATGCAATTAGAAATTATGGACCCTAAAAAAGAACCTATGATTGCCACTTCTTTTATTTCTGTAGAAGATCTATTATCAGATATGGTTACTTTTATTTATGAATTAATGCTGGAGGGAGAATAAGCCTGGTTCCTTCAGCATGTGAACTGTGTTTCTCTGTAGGCACAGATATTACCAATCCAGCACAGAAGCAATCGTTCAAACTTAATACAACACAGGTTACCAGTGGGAATATAGACAACTAAAATATCTTGCCAAGAAAAAAAAACTAATCTTATAAACAAAATTTTCAATGCCAAAACAAGAAATAAGAAAAATCAAGGGAACATAAACCTTCCAAAAATAGATTATTAATTACACAGTAACAAGCTTTTATTATAATAAATTAGATGATATCACGAAGAATTCAAAATAATGATTATGAGATTGTCCAATGAAATCAAACGCCACAGACAGCTACATGCATACAAATACTTCCACACAGTAAAACTCATGAATGAATTCAAAGGGAATATAAATAATCAGGTGAATGAAATAAGAAAGTCAATACGGAATATAAAAATGAGTTCAATAAAGAGATAAAATACTGAAAAATGAAGGTAGTTTTTTTAGAAACTAAGAAAAAATACCAGAAAATAAAAATGCATAGGGAAAGCCTGATCAACAGAGTGGATAAAGGAGAAGATAGACTAACAGGGCTTAAACTAGAAAAGTAAATAAATTTGAACATTTAAACAGTGATAACGACATAATATAAAATACAAACAAAAAAGAACAATTTAAGTCTCAAATTTATGAATCGTGGGCATAGAAGAACTGGAATTGCATGCTAAACTCATAGAAAATATATTCAATAGAGTCATAGAAAATTGTTCAAAATATAGGAAAGGAGAAGACTATTATGATGCTAGAAGTCAATTGACATTAGGAAAAATCAACCTTCCTACCTCCACACATCATACTATAGTTCAGACTCTAAGAGTACAGCACAAAGGAAAAGTATTGAAAGCTGGAGAAGTGAAGCATTAAACCATATATTAGGGCAAACTCACCAAGAAACAAGTATTTCCAAGGATAATAACTATAATTCAGAAGAGTGGGAAATAATGTATTTCACATTCTGAAAAACAACTTCTACTAAGATGTCTATATCTTGCAAAGCTTTTCTTCATATTTGAAAGAGAGTAAAAACTTTCTAGCTTATGAACATAAATTAAAGGAAATTTCCCACTACTAGCTGACACAGTAAAACATACTTGAAGAATCCTACACATTGAAGAGAAAATTAAACATTTCCTTGGGCTTACAGGAAAAAAGCAGAATGCATGTCTTAGGGAAGGAAAGTAAACAAGCCAAGAAAGATTAGGAAAATATCAAATACTACAAAAGAAGAAAATGACAAAATTGATGTATTTCTTTCTTTTTTAATTAAATTTTAATTTTTGTATTAATTACAATTAATTCACTTTGCATCCCACCTGTAGCCCCATCCCTCTTCCCTTTCCAATACCACCCTCCCTCCCTCATCTCCTCCTATGCCCCTCTCCAAGTCCACAGATAAGGGAGGTCCTCTACCCCTTCCATCTGACCATAACTTATCAGGTCTCTTCTGAACTGGCTGCATGGTATTTGCTCACTTATAAGTACATACTAGACATATAATATAGGATAAACCTAAAAAAGTCTGTATACCTAAAGAAGGTGAACTAGAAGGAGGACCTGGGTAAGATGATCAATCCTCACTCAGAAAGACAAATGGGGTGGACATTGGAAGAAGGAGAAAAAGGGAAACAGGACAGGAGCCTACCACAGAGGGCCTCTGAAAGACTACCCAGCATTGTATAAAAGCAGATAATGAGACTCATAAACTTTGGGCAGTGTGCAAGGATCTTAGGAAAGAAGGGGAAGATAGTAAGACCTAGAGAGGACAGGAGCACCACAAGCATAGCAACATAACCAAAATATCTGGACACAGTAGTCTTTTCTGAGACTGCTACTCCAACCAAGGGCCATTCATAGATGTATTTCTTTCAATAATAACTGTGTTAATAGCTATAATTCTACAATAGAAAAATATGGACTAACAAAAATTAACATCTAAGGAAAAAAACAAAATGCAGAATTTAGATGAAAGGAAGTGAAACTAGAAAGCATATTAGTATGCATGTGTGATTTTTTTTACAAAAACATTCAAATAAAAAATTAACCAAACAAACGTGATAGGCTAGGGTTCAGAAAGACAAGAAGAGGTCTTCCCCTATCAGGGGACTAGGGAAAGGGCAGAAAGGGAGAAGAGGGAGGATGGGTTGGACTTGGAGGAGACAGGGGAGGGGGTTGCAGTTGTGATACGAAGTAAATAAATTGTAATAAATTAAATTTAAAAATAACCAGGTAAATGCCATTTTGTAATGATCACAGGAAGAATTCATGAAAAGAATGTCACAATTATAACTATATATATATAAATATTTTTATACAGTGAACATAAACATATTCAACAGTATGAAAAACAACTAAAATCAGTGTAAAAAATACTGTCATCAACAAAATAATAGTGAGTAAATTCAACTTTCAACTTTCATCAATAAATTATTCTTATGAAAACAGAAAGGGAAGGAACACCACCTTCACAAATTTAGCCATAATACGATATAATACGAACTTAGCCATATAATATGAACTTAGCCATAACAGACTTAAAAACCCTACAAAAATCTCCTATATGTGATAAACACTATGGCAATATATACTGTAAATGTACAAAAAATCATTAAGTCTCTTGTCCTGTTGGCTATTTTCTCCCTCTTCCAATGTCTTTGACCATTTGCCTTTCTGTATGAGGACACAGCATATTCCCCAGCCTCTTTAGGGGTACAGATTTTAGTATGTTTATTCTACATTATATGTTTAATATCCACTTATAACTGAGTATATAGCATGTGTGTCTTTCTGACTCTGGAATACCTCACTCAGGATGATCTTTTCTACTTCCATCCATTTGCCGGCAAATTTCATGATTTCCTTGTTTTTAATTGCTGAGTAATATTCCATTGTGTAAATGTAACAAAATTTCTGTATCCATTCCTCCCTTGAGGGACATCTGGGTTGGTTTCCAGATTCAGGCTATTAAGAATAAAACTGCTAAGAACAAACTCAAAACAGATACTGAGACTCATAGCCAAACTTCGGGCAGAGGGCAGGGAATCTTATGACAGAAGGGGGAGATAGAAAGACCTGAAGAGGACAAAATTTCCTCAAAGAGACCAACAGAACCAAAATTTTGAGCCCAGAAGTCTTTTCTGAGACTGATACTCCAACCAAGAACCATGAATGGAGGTAGAATCAATGCACATGTAGCTCATGCTAGCTAAGTCTCCAAGTGGGTTGCCTAGTAAGGGGAACAGGGGCTGTCTCTGACAAGAACCCAGTGGCTGGCTCTTTGATCACCTCCCCATGAGGAGGTGGCAACCTTGTCAGGTCACAGAAGAAGACAATACAGCCAGTTCTGATGAGACCTAATAGGTTAGGGTCAGATGGAAGGGGAGGGGGACTTCCCCTATTAGTAGACTGGAGGAGAGCCATGAGAGGAGAAGAGAGAAGGAGGGAAAGAGCGGGATCAGCCGAGGGAGAGGGCTACAGATGTTATACAAAGAGAATAAATAAAAAATAAAAAAATCATTAAGTCTCTAATACACAAATAACAAACATGTAGAGGATTAGCCAAAGAAACAACCTTGCCTGCACTAGCTTTTAAAAACATCCCAATTCTCTGGTAATCCTTACCAAAAAAGTGAAAGACCCCTTCAATGAAAACTTTAACATACTAAAGTAAGAAATTTAATGAGATATTAGGATATGGAAAGATCTACAGGGCCCACTGGCTTGCAGAATAATATTTTGAATATATCCATGCTACCAAAAGGAATATAGAGGTTCCGTGCAATATTCATCAAAATTCTAATAGATTCCTTCACAGAAAGAAACTTTTTAAAGGCTTAAAATTCACCTAGAATTATAGAAGGCTCCAGGTGGTCAATAAAATACTGAACAGTAAGAACAGTGCTTGAGATGTTACAACCCCAATGTTATGATTAGAGCCACAGAAATACAAGCAACATGGTACTGGCATGCACATGAGCACACACAGACACGCACAAAACGATATGGAAATCAATGGAATTAAAAGATGCAAAAGTATACTTATGCAACCTTGAACCTCCTGATTATTGATGAAGACACCAAAAACATATATTGAGGAAAAGGCAGTCTCTTCAAGAAATTGTGCCTGGAAACCTGGATATTCTCATGAGGAAAAATGAAACTTGGTCTGTATCTTTCACCCTGCATCAAAAAAAAAAAAAAAAAATCAATTCAGAATGGATCAAAGGTCTTAGCGTAAGATATGAAACTCTGAAATTGTTGGAAGAAAACACTTCAAGATATAGATATGAGCAAAGAATTTCTGACAAAGATCCCTGGTACTTCAGGAAATAAAGCAAAGTCAAGACAGGTGGGGTTGCATGAAATTACAAAGCTTCCGCACAGCAAAAAAACGGCAGAGTGAAGAGACAACCAGAAAATAGGAGGAACCCCTTTGAGAGTCTTCGCTATGCCTCTGACAAAGGATTGACAGATAGAAAAAAAGAAAGAAAGAAAGAAAGAAAAAATCTGTCAAATCAATAACAACAAAAATCAATCAATAATTGATCCCAAATGATTCGTTAAAACAGGAAAATAAACGTATACAACATCTTCTATTATTTGGGAAATGCAAAATGGGAATCTATTTCACTCCAGTCAAAAGGACAAACATTAGGAAAATAAACGACAAACGCTGCGATGATCTGTGAATACAGGAATACTTACACACTGCTGGGGGAAGAATGTAAATTATACCAGTTACTCTGGAAGGCGCTTTGGACATTTTCAAACCACTAAAGAGAGATATGTCACGTGCCCCAACCACGAGAAGCTAGGTATATACAGAAAGTACACTAAGTCAACATCTAACAGAGACAGGGCCATCTGTGTGTTTATTGAAGCAATACCCACAAGTGCCAAATGTGCTGGTTGTCTGATCTGTTGCTGTGCTAAACACTATGACTGAAAGCACTGTGGGAGGAAAAGATTTGTTTTACCTCACAGGTTACCATCGAAAACAAGAGACATCCAGGTAGGCCCCGAACGATGGAACCAGGAAGAGGAATCTGAAACAATGCGGAACACAGAGCTTGCTGGCTTGCGCCCTAGGTTGCTCAGCTACTTTCTTATACAGCCCAGGGCTGTCTGCCTAGAATGGTATCACACACCGTTGGCTGAACCCACTCACTCAAATTGGTAGTCAACAAAATGACCCACAGACATGTCCACCAGCCAGTTTGATGGGGGTGGAGGGGGTAACTCACCAATTGTATTTCTTCCCAGATGTGCCTGAGCTTTCCCTAAATCTGACAAAACCTAAGCGGCACATGAAGATATGGAGGCAGCTTACGTGTTCTCAATAATGATCCGTGTTCTGATCAGTTTTCTGGCAACTTGCACAAGACAGGAACATCTGGAAGAGGCAACCTCAACTGAGAAAATTCCTCCGTCGTATTGGCCTGTAAGAAAGGCTGTGGGACATTTTCTTGACTAATGATTGATGTGAGGGTATCCGGCCCACTGTGGCCAGTGCCTCCCCTTGAGGAGGTTGTCTCAGGAGGCATGAAAAGGTAGCTTCACCGCTGGAAGAAGCAAGTAAACTGTTTCTGGATGTTCTCCACCTCAGCTCTTGACTTCAGGATTCAGCTCTGCCTGAGTCCCTGTCTTGGCTTTCCTGAAGACGAGCTGCAAAACAGAAGATGAAACGAACCCCTTCCTCCTCATGTTTCTCTTGATTATGATGTTTATCACAACAATAGAAAGCAAATCGATTGAGAAAACATACTGTACATGCACAATGGAATTTTATTCAGTCATAATGAGTATTTTTTTTTGCTTTTTTCTGCATAATGAATTAATTAAGGACAGTCTTATCAAGAAAATTATGCAAGGCTTTGAAAGAAAAGTACAATTTATCACACTTTGGGAACCTGTGTGTGTGTGTGTGTGTGTGTGTGTGTGTGTGTATGTGTTTATTCCATATGAATTTATAAGATGAAAGAGGTGAGTCTCTTGGGAAAGATTAGGAACTTAGTAGGAGTTGGAGAAAGAGAAAAGTGAAAGATGTGGCTGCTGAATATGATCAAAGTACATGATATCCATTAACAAAATATGTTTATAAAACATATTACTATGTGCAATGACTGTGCTCCAATATTTCTTCTTTTAATTAAATTTTTATTTTTCAATATTAGTTACAGTTTATTAACTTTGTATCCCAGCTATATCCCACTCCCTACTTCCTTCCAATTCCACCATCCCTTCCTCATCTTCTCCCTACCCCTTATCAAGTCCACTGATAGGGGAAGACCTCCTCCCCTTTCATCTGACCCTAGCATATCAGGTATCTTCAGGCCTGGCTGCAAAGTCCTTCTCTATGGCTTAGCAGGGCTTCTCCTCCCTTGGGTGTGGATGGGGGGTCAAAGAGCCTGCCATTGAGTTCATGTCAGAAATAGTCCCTGTTCCCCTTAAACAGGTACCCACTTGGATACTGAGCTACCATGGGGTACATCCAAGCAGGAGTTCCAGGTTATATCCATACATGGTCCTTGGTTAGAGATATAGCCTCACAAAAGACCCCTGTATCCAGATATATTTGGTCCTTGTGGAGCTCCTCTCCTCTCCAGGTTATACTAACTCCCCTCTTTCATATGATTCCCTGTAGTCTGCCCAAGGTTTGATTATGAATCTTAGTATCTGCTTTGATACACTGCTAGGTAGAGACTTTCAGAGGCCTTCAGTGGTAGGCTCTTGTCCTGTTACTTGTTTTCTCCTATTACCAATGTCCATCCCATGTGTCTTTCTAAGTGAATGTTGATCATCTTACCCAGGTCCTCTTTTTGTTTATCTTCTTTAGGTGTACAGATTTTAGTATGTTTATCCTATCTTATAGATCTAGTACTCACTTATAAGTGAGTATATACCATGTGTGTCTTTCTCCTTCAGGAATACCTCACTCAGAAGGATCTTTTCTAGATCCCACCATTTGCCTGAAAAGTTCATGATTTCCGGGTTTTTAATTAATGAATAGTATTCCATTGTGTAAAAGTACAATTTCTGTATCCATTCCTCCGTTGATGTACATCTGGGTTGTTTCCAGGTTCGGCTATTACAAATAAAGCTGCTACAAACATGGTTGAGCAAATGTCCTTGTTGTATACTTGAGCCTCTTTTGGAAATATGCCTAGGAGTGGTATATAGGAGTGATGGATCTTGAGGAAACGCTATTCCTCGTTGTCTG
Source organism: Rhombomys opimus (assembly GCA_010120015.1). NCBI lineage: Eukaryota > Metazoa > Chordata > Mammalia > Rodentia > Muridae > Rhombomys > Rhombomys opimus. Next base: position 1,453,558 of record REGO01000294.1, on the reverse strand, counting down.
AGAAAGCACGAGATTGATTTTCAAAGTGGTTGTACAGGTTTACATTCCCACCATTCTCCAATATTTATGAACATATACTATATTAACAAAGAACTAAGATTTATTTCCTGACAGGATTTAGTCTATCTACAGAAAGAAACTGGAGTCTAAAATTGACTCAATTTGTGTATGTCTTCAAAGCTGGTATTTAGTGAAGCTATGATGGTAGATCCTGATGAATACGGGTTATGTTCTTATGAATGTTCCTTCTTCACAAAGAAGATCCCTCTCTTCTCTGACCTTCTCAAGAGGTAACAAAATATTGTAGTGGATAAAACAGAGGGATGCTTCATCAGCTTTCTGAGTTTCTGAGTTTTCTGGCACGTAGATCATGGACTTTCTAGACTGGACAGCATGGAGATAAAATGCTCCAATTTATGACACTGTTTTAGCTGCCAGAATGAAACAAACATTAAGAAACAGTAACCTTAATTTAATAAGTATGTTTCTCTAAAATAAATCAAAGTAGTATATTTTTAAATCATTTTTTAAAAAAGATGCGTTTCAGAGAAAAATTGGATTTTTCTAATTAATTTATTATTTTTATATTAATTACAGTTTATTCACTATGTATCCCAGCTGTAGCCCCCTCCCTCATTCTCTCTCAATTGCACCATCCCTCCCTCATCTCCTCACATGTCCCTCTCCAAGTCCAGTGAAAGGGGAGGTCCTCCTCCCCTTCCTTCTGACCCTAGCTTATCAGGTCTCACCAGGACTGGCTGCAATGTCCTCCTCTGTGGCCTGGCAAGGCTGCTACCACCTCAGTGGGGTGGTCAAAGAGCCAGCCACAGAGTTCATGTCAGAGACAGTCCCTGTTCACCTTACTAGGATACCCACTGAGCTGCCATGGGTAACATCTGAGAAGGGGTTCTAGGTTATATCCATGAATAGTCCTTGGTTGGAGTATCAGTCTCAAAAAAGACCCCTGGGCCCAGATATTTTGGTTCTGTCATTCTCCTTGTGGAGCTCCTATCCTCTCCAGGTCTTAGTAACTCCCCCTTCTTTCACATGATTCCCTGAACTCTACCCAAAATTTGGTTATGAGTCTCAAACTCTGCTTTGATATACTGCCAGGTAGAGTCTTTCAGAAGCCCTCTGTGGTAGGCTACTGTCCTGTTTCCTGTTTTCTACTTCTTCAAATGCCCATCCCATTTGTCTTTCTGAATGAGAATTGATCATCTTACCCAGGGATCTCCTTCTTGTTTAGCTTCTTTAGGAGTACAAATTTTAGTATGTTTATCCTATATTATTGGTCTAGTATCTACTTATAAGTGATGTGTGTGTGTTTATGCTTCTGGGATACCTCACTCAAGATGACCTTTTCTAGATCCCACCATTTGTCTGCAAATTTCATGATTTCCTTGTTTTTAATTGTGTAAATGTACCACAATTTCTGTATCCATTCCTCTGTTGAGGGACATCTGAGTTGTTTCCAGGTTTTTAAACCCTCAATATTCAGTCATTGTGAGCTCAGCTTCTGCGATGGGGCTGGATGAACTTTAATTTCCTTAAACTTTATAGTTTAGATAGCATCAGATTCTGCCCAAAGCTTTTAGTAAAGGAAATACAAAGACAATATCTCCTTATTCCCTTTCTTGTGGTTCTTGCTTTATGTTACACAGGGTTGACTGGAAACCATAGAGTTTTCCAAATTCAAGTTGCTTTTCTATGGTATTTGCATTTATGTACATCTCTACTTATCACCTGTCCAACAAATCTATGATGATGTTGTCAAATCAGTTATTCATAAACAACAGTGTTGTCTGCACCTTGATAATGATTGCATTTTGGTAGTAAGGACATTTTCTACCTTATTCAAGTTCCCTGGCTAGATGCAAGTAAGACAAATACAGTAGGGGGAGGAAGAAAGAGAGAGGGGGAGAGAGAGAGATTAGCTTTCAATTGATCAAAATTTTAGTTTCAAAAACAAAAGGCAGAAATTTATTATCACAATTTTAAATATTCAGACTAAACTCCCTAAAAAGATGATTTGAAAACAGTTTGATTTGGACATCTGTCTTATTTTCCATATAATATCACTACCCATGATGTCAGTTTACATGGCTGTGACAACACTCATGTTTTAAGTTAAATATCAACATTAATGTATTGTTTTCACAAACAGCAATCCAGTTAACCAAAGATATCATAAACTAAAATTTCACTGATTAAATATGATCATTTTTTGCAAAGTGCAATGTATTTTTTGTAATTTAATAAACATCTAATAATTCCTTACAAAAGTTAACTCAAATTGCCTCTGCATATTGAAACAATCCTTAACTTGGTTATATAAAACAGGGGCTCAGGTGCCTTGCTTTTAGGCTTGTTTCAAAAATATGATCGTATTTCATCCCCTAGGATGCAGCACCAAAGTATGTGGCTCTGTCCCGAGGCAAAGATGTGTGTGCCATCTCTTTAGTATTCTTCAGTTTTGATATTTACATTAGCTGTATTACCAGAAAGCCATGCTTGTTTATTTTTCTAAGTGACTCTATAATAATGTTTAGAGACTATAACGAATGGAATATAACCAGTATCATGCACCTTAATTTTCCATTTTGGTCATGTTCTTAAATGTAACTCAAACATCAGAGAAAGGGTAAAATTGCGAAGAAAGTAGAGAGCAAGAAGCGGCTGAAACACCTAATAAATGGTCCATGTGTTGGGGATGAAGCTGTTCTTGCAGTTGAAAAGGTAGCAAAGACATAGCAATCATTGCCCTTGAGTGTCAGTGCTACCCAACAAAACCGCAAAGTGGAGCTTGCTCACCTGGGAAGGATGAGAAGGCAGCTTGAAAGGCGTTTTGCAGTTGCCAGGAAACAGGCTCAAGCCTGAGACTACAGGAGCTATCCCTTTAGAAATGACTTCGGGACTGATGAGAAAAAGTAAACAGAATCTCATCAGACATACTGCTTTCCACATTTTTGAGAAATAGTTGTTTCCTGAATTCACCTCTCTCTCGTCATTCATCTCTAAGTTGGGAATATACATTAAGCATTACTAGCATAAATGTCATCATACTTCCATGTACAGATTGAAAGCCTAATAAAATTCTTATTTATTAAATCATGCCTAAGTATGGCTTGATGATAAATCTGCCAACATTATAATCATAATTCCTCCCATATTTGCCTTGTTTTTCCCAGGCAAGATTTTATTTTTCTTATTTAGGGAGATGATGCCCCTGGTGGAAGAAATTAGCAAAATCTATTCAATTTAATTCACCTGTCCAGAGGAGTCTACACAAGCCTGTGCTTGATATTGTCAGATAACTAGGCTGCAGCTCTGGCCTGCGGAGTTTGTATCTCGGGGGAAGCATACAGGGAAGACCACTGTGATATACAGACTCCGACTATGCATTTCCTTCTAACTGTACATATATTTAAAAGTTTGAAAATTGGTCATGAAGACTTTATAAGAGCTGGGTGCAGTGGTGCGCACCTCTAATCCCAGCACTCGGGGAGGCAGAGGCAGGCGGACCTCTGTGAGTTTGAAGCCAACCTGGTGTACAAAGCGAGTCCAGGACAACCAAGGCTACAGAGAGAAACCCTGTCTCGAAAGCCATAGAAGAAAAACAATAAAAACAAAAAACGAACAAACAAACAAAAAAACCTCAATCAAACAAAAAAGACTTTATAAGGATTTGTATGACGTTCAATTAGTTGAAATTAATTATACAGTCTATAATCTCATGTCTTAAGAGTTTTCCAGCTCCTGAGTTTAAAAGTGTATTCATAAAACATTTATGATGAGTTCTAGCTTAGAATTTTCAAACACATAATTCTTTCACAAGTACAATCTTCTTTTTGATTACAAAGTTTTGTAGATCTACTTCAAATTTGGAAGTAAATGAGCTAGCTACTGGGAGTCCTCAGACACGTAAATAATAAATAACCTGTTAAGTTTGTAGGGACCTTTGAAATGTTTTCTTACGTCTCTGATATAAGAAAGACATCACTGAACCCAAGTTACATTTGACGTTACTTAAAGCTATTTGGAACTGAAGAGGAATAATAATAATCCCTGAAGGAATTATACATGGGGCGAGATATATCCACAAAAAGAAATTGCATTGCATTTGCTGAGTTTTGTATACCAGAGAAAATAGGTTAATGTAAATAATTGTTGTGTTAAGATTATAGGCAAACATATCTGCGGGTTTTAAGCTGTCTAAAGTAATTTTATGTTCTCAATGAATAATGTTTAACATTTGAACCAAAAACAGTTCGGCAGGAATAATTAAAGGCTTAAGTTAAATACATAGACAGTCATTTAAATTTAGATCCGCAATAACATTTACTATTATTCTCCAAGGCTTTGACTGCTTGACAGAAACAAAGTACTCTGGGATTAATTTCAAGAAATGGTGCCAACTGTGCAGCAATTTGCTGTAATTAAGACATGAAAGAACACTAAATATTCAGATTAAAAGAAGCATGATAGAGCATGATAGAGAGGCAAGGTGTGGCAAAAAGCCAATAAAATAAGGCAGGAGTACCATATCGATGGATATGAAAACAGAACCAGCCTGGTGGATTGAAATTTCCATTAAGGGATCACATTTGTTTATCATTTCAATCTTTGATCATATTCCATATATTTCTCTTCTCAGTTTCACGGCAGAGCTATCATGTGCTAGAAAGATAATAAAGCTGAAAAAGAAAATGGCAAACAAAGTATTCTCATAAAGCTAATGAGTTTAAGTGGTGTGGAGAACTCATTAGGAGGGCGTCATAATTATCTTTATGGTGGAGGAATTTCCTCGTGTGTCACATTAATGTAGTTTCTTTGGAGCTAAATGAAAGCGCTACATGGGTGTTAACTCAAAGAGATTAAATACACCTTTTGTATTCATTAAATTCTTTTTATATTTTAAAGAGAAAGGATTCATTTTGATCCAACTAAGTCTCCCTTTTTATTCTCTAAGAATTATGGGAAATATTTTATTTGCCTTTGAACTTTTATGTATTGATTAACACTGTATTGGAGCTAATGGTGAATCTTCTTTCCAACTGACTATTTTTTTTAAGAGACGCTTAGGTTTTGATCTTAGAAATGATGTGGATACTTGACCCAGTTGCTAATGAGGGGCTGTATAATCGCCAGTTTCCTATAGCTCAGAATAGCAGGATGCAGTATAGAAAGTACATCATAAAAGACATTATTGGAATTCTCTTTGTCTTCACAGGCACTATGCAAAAGATATGACCTGCTAAGAAAGTCAGAAGCTGGGCTCCCACAGGCACACAAAGCCATCAAAGCCAAAGGATAAGGAGAAGCTCCTTGCCAGTGTGGCCAGGAGACTGGAACCAAGCACTGAAGCATCCAGGGAGGAATTTGGAAGGAGAGTCTGTTCGATGAGGACTGCAGAATGTTCATGGCCCTGCAGAGTGCATTCTACATTGTGGGCAAAGCCCAAGTGTGACTGTGATACAGCCTGACGAAAGAGAATTTCACGTTTGGGATATATGATTAGAAGTTCAAACTAGGAAATATAGGTCTTTTCAGGCTGTAAGGTAGATGCTGCAAAGAGTCAGCATATTTGAGAAAACCATAAAAACAAAACTGAGTTGTTTCCAAGCACTAGTTCTTTACAGAAAATGTGTCTAATGTCTAATATACATAGAATTCATGTCAGCTCTGACCTTGATGTTTTGAACCTTCACTTAGAAAGTTGCTTACGGTTTAACATTGTTTTCCTATTTAACCAGTAACTAGTCTATAATTTAACCATTTAAGTAAAAAAAAAAGTAACATGATAGCTAAAGAGTGCCATACAGATATTGGTCTGTACAATTTATGCTATAGAAAAGAATTGTTTTAATAAGACAGATACTGTCTATAATCTGTGGTGTGTCTGTATTTTTTTGTTAAGGGTTCATTATATAAATAGTAATTAACTTCATCATTACAGTAGAGCTAATTTTTTGGCTCAACTTTGTGATGTAATAATCTCTTAACTAAAATATTAATATAATTATTAAGCATACAATAGGCACCCTTTTACAACCCCTTAATTTTTCTTTCCTCTGTTCACAATGTTGCCAGATACATGTTTCTTGATAAAACCCCCTAGAGGTCTCCTGCAAATTCTTTTTCAATACAACCAGATCATTGCAGATAATTGTATTACACAGTGTATCGATCCAAAATCGTTGAGCACCGGAAACATCTGAAAAAAACATGATTATAGCTTTCTGTTTATTGTTCGTCCATCATATAAGCAGGCTTTTGTGTGAATCACCTGTAAGAAAGGCAAGGTGGAAACATCAGAGAAATTACCTCTTTACAAGAATCTATTGATCACTTTAAATCAAAGAAGTATGTTTGACATAAGATTACCTGCCAGTTTGAACATTAGGTATACTATGTTATAGCCTGGGGCGGTTGTAAGTCTGACAAAGGGATTGTAAATAAAGCATGCAGCTGTGAGCGCCTCTGGCTTGGGATCAACTCAGGCTCAAATCCAAGGCATAGGTAAACTTAAAATAATTCACCCCTTTTTAACCAGCACATAAAGACTCAGCACAGACTCTTAGGAGAACTCAGAAACACAAATCTCTTAGTTACCTTAAAATAGCAAACTTCGTAGAAAAGTCACATCAGATAGAGTTGATAAAACACATTTAAAAAAATGTGTTCCAAGTTGTCTTTGTAATCTTAAATCGATCTATAGGTACAAGAAACATCTTCAAAAACAAGACCCACTAAAATAGTTTTTACCAATAGTCACTGATTTGAACAAGGTATCAAAATCCTTTTAACGTAAAGATCTTTCGTGTCTGAAAATACTTAAAAAGTGATGGTGTAGTTTTCTTTTTAAATGGAAAGTTGGATTCTAGAACTATGAAAAAGTATAACATCAACTATTGCATGCAAATTGTTTACACAACTGTGTGGACGATGCTAGAATCTCATCATCACAAAAATCCTGATATTTTCTCAGCTGCCTTTTCTTATTGGTTGAGAGCAGGGAAGGTATTAGGGACAAGCTTGAAGGATCTGTTTTTGTAGTTTTAATTTTGAGAAAACACTTGTTACAAGATTTTTCTTGTATTTTTCCTCCTACATTTTAACATGTGTTAAAATTATTAAACATTTAACCCATTTGTCCAGGAGAGATTCTGATGTACTTGGAATTTAATAAATATGCGCTCTGGGTGATGCATTCTTCCTTGTTAAATATTTAGATGTTTGCGTTAGCTCTGTGCTCTCCTTAGGCACAATTTTAAATTGTTAATATATAGCAGGTTTAAGCTATAAAAATGTTAGAAGCTGTAATTTCTACTGGGGCAAAACTGGCCATTTTGCACACTTGCAAGAAAATAATGCAAACATGCATGTACATATCTAGTGAAATATAAGCCCTCTGTAGCTCAGTCTATAAATGAGAAACTGACAGCCACATATTTTAGGACTGCATTTTCAGAACCATCATTTAACTTCAAAGATGAGTGATAAATGCAGAATATTTATATGTAGTAGCTTTTTATGAGGTTGCCTGTAAAAGATACCTCTGATGTGAGATTTTAATATTTTTCTTCACAACTTTATTGTTGCTTAAGATAAACACTATTCTTTGAACATGAACGCAGTATAAGAATCACTAAAAGGGAAGATACTCCTTTTATGAAAACTATCCCAGCATTTGCTGCTATTTGTGTTTATTTGTAGATCTCAAAATTAGTTTTTGTTCTTTTCATTTGGGGGTTGCAAGATAAAATTATTGATTTTTATAAATATCATTACGTTCAATGACAGCTATTAGATATCTCAGTTCAATTCAAGGTAATTCCAAAAAGGCATTACATAACATAATGTATAAGTATACTTAAGCATAAAATATTGGGAAGTCTATAATATCTGATATCTTTTACATTTGATGGCATAAAATTTGAGGAAATAAAGATACAATCAGATAAACACTTTAATAAAGGCGAAATATTTGAACAAAATGCACCGATATATATCTCTGGGAACACGGTCAACAAAGAACAAAGGAAAAATGTCTTTGTCTTAAATCACTTATTTTTTGAGAGCTTGAAGCATGCTGCCTGTTTGCTTGGTTCAATGAGAGAGCGCCATCTATTGGATGACCTTAAAAAGCACTCATATTTAATAAACAGTATGAAAATTAAAAAATGTCATTTTTGTGTATTTGACATAATGTATAAATACACATAATGCCAATATTTATATACATATATATATAAATATTGGCATTATGTGTATATATATTAGCCTTTGTCTGCGTGGATACACATATACGCCTCAAAACTACGCTAATGAAAGAAAAAAATTCTACATATCAATATTTTCCTATAATACATGCTAACAAAAGTATCACTCTCAGCCATTCGTTGTCTGATTAATCCATGGAGCTTTGTAAGTTAAATCCCTTATGAATTTGAGGTACAGACATCCGTCTTTGGCCCTCAATGCATACTTTGCTTCCTTGCACTTTATATAACTGTCTGAAAACTGACTGTAAGAGCTTGTATTTTGACAACAAGGATCTGTTTAAATCTCCCTCAAAGTTATATTGCATTAAAACTAAACATTAAAAAAGTAAAACAAAACACATTAGCTATTTTGTGAGGTTTTTTTTTTTTTTTTTTTTTTTAACAGAGTTCTTGTTTTATCTTTCAGCCCAAGAACTTGCCAGTCAAGATGAAAAACTTCTTCTAATGGAATCCAGCTTGAAGTTAGCTGCTCAAGAGCGGCTGAAGAGAATAGTTCGCCAAGAACAGAACAGTAGAAACCCCAGTCCGAGCTGAAGACAGTGACAGAGGGATTATGGCTTCTGAAGAAGAATCAAATGACTGCAAGTGAGTTGTTTTTCAGTATTTCACAAAGTTTGACTTTCTATACTGAAATCAGTTCAAGCCTTTAACTTTCACTGTTAAATACTTAATTCTCTGTGTCTTGCAAAAGGCTCTGAGTGTATTTGATGGCTTATACAATACAGTGTTGGTTATAGAGCCGAAAATCCATGAAATTTGCCTTATTTTTTTAACTAAAATGGCATATGATGAATATGGGAAGGCCCACATTCCAGTTCTGAGGAATGGTGTGAAGGTCAACTTTTTTTGTTAACAGTTGCTTAGAGATGTAGTCAAGGTGGGAGCAATGGAGAGGATGTGCCGAGTCTCAGCAGCACCTACCTGCCAGCGGCCTTCTCATCTTACAGCTTTGGGGTCCAAAGGTTACATATGGCTCTGGTTGCCTTTCTTTTGTGTTAAAGTAGCTGCTCTAAGCAAAAGGCAATCATTTTTTGCTTAAATCGGAGGACAGTTAGAAGAGAATTTGGGCACACACCGTTGAAGCATGGAAAAGACTATAAAGTAACAGAACATCTGTGCAAGCTTTGAAACATTCATGAAAATCATTTCCTAGTCAAACATTTTGAGTATTAATTCTTGTTTTGATCATTCAAATATTTAATAACTATATCTAACAAATAATGCATGTTCTGATTTTCCTATTTGTTTTTTCAAATAAATGTTACAGAATCTTTTGAATTCTGTCTTCTCTGCCCTTTTCTTGATTATTCTCAGTTTGCTATTTAAAAATAGTAACGAAATGTCATAACTCATATACATTCTCCCTCCCCCTCCTTCCATCTCACTCTTTCCTTCTCTGTCCTTAACAAGTATTGTACTTTACTAACTGGAGTTTGATTTTATTGAGTAATCACCGTTAGATAAAACACACATATCTAAACTATTTTTTCTTTCATTATCTTTGAACAAAGTCCTGAGACCCAAACTGAAATGTGTATTTGATAGTAACTGAACCTTGAACACCAACTTATAAATTTGCATAGTGTGCCACATTTCCTTATATAACACTTTCAAATTATAAATATGACTAATGCTACTAAAATATTATACACAATGAATTTATTTTTGTTTTTCAATCCAAAGGCTTAGTACTATCAAAAATAAAATAAGAAGAAATAATTCTATAATTTAGATCAACATTTTGAATGCCTCTAATAAAATAAACACTGATAAATCTTGTTTGCATTAATATCTCATATATTAGCATTTACACAGAAAAAGCTATGTTTAATAAATGTTAAAGAGCAGAAATCGATGCCAAGGACTAGAAGTGTATTCGGGAGACTTTCTTTCAAAGGATGAAGTAATATATTATCATTATAAATATTATGATCTTCTAAAAGGATACTTTATATTAAGGAAAATTACATGATACTGATATATTTAGAAAATGGAAAATATGAGAGGCTGACAGTAGTGTTTATATGAGCTTTCTATTAGGAAAATGATGCTTATTACTTCAAAAAATTAGAGATCACATTAAAAAGAAACAAACAGAACCGTCAAACAATAGTTCAAAACGCCAGGCCTTAAAGAGCCACTCATAACCTTAGATTCCATAAGAAAATAACATAGAAAATGATTTCTCTTGTTAAAATACAGTGACTCGTCGGAGTATAGTTGTGTTTTTTTACTCTACAGTTCTCTGTTTCACTCTATCAGTCGGCAAACATGTGAAATTGATTAAAATATTCTTTCTCAATATAAAACTCTACAACTATTAGATAAGAAATGAAAGCACTTAGAATAGAAACTCACTTTGAAACATTGTATTGATGAGCAAGTAAACATTTTCAGAGACAAATTATATGTGTTATAAGGAAAATTTCAAACATGAATCTGAAAATTGTCATATTCAAGTGTGATATTTTCTTAAAAGGTTGACGCTCACCTTTCTTTTATTATTTTCCTCTTACTGTATTTATTGTCTATATACAGAGATCTTGTACTGTAGCTCAAGGTGGCCTTAAACGTTTGTTTCTCCTGCCTCAGTTTCCCCAGTGCTGGGATTACATGTATGCTTCATCACACCTGCCCCTCTTTTTTTTTTCTGAAAACAACCAAGCCAAGGATCTATACTTCATATAACTGAGTGTGTCTGTATGCTTAATGAAGCTGTCTATGTGTAAAAAAGCATGCTCCCAATTTTAATATCAAACAAAACGTATTCCTCTGGGGCTAGGCTACCAAGCAGTGCATTTTTTCTGTTTGTTTTTGCCAACTCACTCCACAGGTGCCAGGTGACGGAATTAACCAGTGTTTTGGTAGGAGTGACACCAGGTATTGAGCTGGCTGTCTGTCAGCAGAATCCTGACTCTGGGACTTAGGCATTCAAGTACCTTAAGGAATTCACTTAACATAGCATTTCTTTTCTGGAAAATAACGGTCCAAATAATATCAGGTAAAATAAAGGCTAAAAAATTCAGCTAAATATTTGAGTCAGTTCTAGGATGGAAGCCAGAGCAGAGTTTAGAGATATTCTGAACAGTACTCAGAAATATTTTTCTTAAATAATGTAATCATTTTTTAAACGATGGATTTATTATTGTTTATTAAAGAAGAAATGGAACCTGAAACATAATTTTAAGTGCTTTTGACAAGTCATAAAATACAATAGCAAGATTTTGTGTTTTAAGGATCACACAACATCAGGATTTCATATTTATCTTCTAGTATCTGGGAGGGTTTTTGACAACTATTACCTTCTTAATCTGACCTAGTATTCAGAAATTGCCAGTCTGACCTACTACCAAAATGCATTGCTAGGTTAACTCATGCATTGCTAAATGTAAAATAAACTGAAAAAAAGATGCACACTAAACTTTGGTAATCTAAAAAAGAAGCTTTCAAAATATTAAAATGGGACCCTTAGTTTTTGTTGCAACAAAGTTGAATTTGTAAGGGCCAACCAGGAAGGCTCTCTTCTCTTCTTCTCCTTTTGAAGTAAATATAGAGAACACACACCATGCACTTGGTATAAGCCTGTTACACTTGAAAGATTTGTTCTGAATGTCCAGTGGGAACCTGGAAATCGTAATAATTTGTAGTATCGATTGAGTGAAGCTATGCAGCTGGGGCCTCCAGTGAATAGACAGAAATAGACATTTTATTGATTAACTTTTACAGTCATATTTCCAAGACTCCGCTGCAACATAATTTTCACTTCCCAGCTTTGTGTTGTTGTATCATGAAACTTGGATTCTTCTCCCTTAACGTTTACCCATGTGAGGGAAAAAGTATGGGTATGTACTGCCAAGGCTGTGTTCTGCAGAAATGCATAACTTTTGAAAATGATTTCTCCCAAATACTCATCTCCCACAAACATTAGAAGGAAGCTTTTAGAACAGTTTTTTTTTAATATTAGGATATCAGAGGGTTGGTAATTAAACTTTTTCATATTTTGCTCATTCTTTTCATATTTAAAAATTATAATTTTCCTACCTTAAATTTGTGCATGTACAAGTCAAAATGAATTGATTGATTTTAGCTTTGGTTTGTATTTATGTGTGCATGACCTCTTGTTTATTACTAGAAGCAGAAGAAAATTGTTGTGGTAATAGTCTACAGCACAGCCTAAAAAGAGAGATCTTGAATCATCACCATGACCAGTTTTCCAAAGAAAAATAAGTGACTGCAAACCTTCTGTAGGTCTGAGAATGTTTGCTTTGCACTTAATTGGAAAATTTTATGTTCTCACAGATGAACATATTGCAAATATTTGGAATTTAGTTAGTTGATTGCTGCATTTGTGTTCACTGTAGAAAACTGATGAGCAAAAGTTTATATTGACTTCTCATATTTGGAAAACATTTCACATTGATTATATGTAAGATTGGTGATAAACATTTGAAAATTGAATTGGTTTGGGAAAATATTCTTTCCACTTATTACTTAATACTCTTTTTACTCATATCTACATTTTTAAATTTGGAAATCTTAATGTTAAAATTAAGTAAGACAAAGAAAAATTTAAATATTTCATGTCATTAGATGAACTAAAAGACTTCAAGCATGATTGAATTATACTAAAAGATAAGTTGAGCAGCATAGAATGATATATATAACCTCAAATTCCTCTTTACTTATAGTAATTTGGTGATATGTTTTTATTTTAATAGGACTGATAACTAATATAGAATTAGGTGTTAAACTTTTATAAATTTAATTTAAGAAGTAGTCACACCATGTAAAACTCATGATTTAATTTTTACACAAATCAAATTTCTTTTCTCTTGAATGAACAATTTTTTTTCTCATTTACAAAGGCTTGTCATTTGTCGCCTGTTGATTCTCAAAGACACATCTATTGAAAATTGGCTTTAAAATTTTTCCTTGAATCATTAATGTATTCTATAGAAATTATAGTCTATTATAATATTTTTAAAGTTTTCCCTTAGTTTACCAAAATTTGCCTGCCTTGGTTTTGTTAAGGCATAACTCAGCCTTGTAATGCACAAGATAGCTGCATCATGATGACCAACTCAAAGTCAATAGGTAAAGACAATTACTTGTCAAAAATAATCCTATATATGTCATGCATATTTAACAAAATGTGAAACCTTGATGTAGCATGTGCCATGTAACTAAAATTCTTTGAGTAAAAGCAGTCTTTCAATTTCCAGTTATTATCAATAATCCAGCACCTTAAAGCATTGCAGTAGCTTACATATAAATGACTATCTTATGTTTATATAATGGATTGGTTATTTTTACAGTTCAAAATTGTCTAGAAATTATTTATTTTGAGTGAATATAATGAAGAAAATTATATATAAAGATCATAGCCCATTTAATAAATTGTATGTCTTTCCAAATGGAAGACTCTTTGCTTACATAATCAAGTTTTAAACTTACCAAAATTAAACACACACACACACACACACACACACACACACACTTAAGATAGATCAAGTAATAAACATAGGACACAAGAATTGAGGTTGATTTCACTATAATCCTGTAGAGGAATCCCCATTTATTGATCAGCGCTGAAGCCCAAGCATGGCACTTAGAAAGATAAAGTACGCAAGGTCAGGTAATCAAAGCATTTAAATAGTAAAAACAGCAGCTGCCACTGTAGACTGCTAAAATAAATCCATAATACAAATTGCTTTAGTAAAAAGCGGATGAGCAGCTGATCTTCCTATTGAACTCTGATACCGTTCAGTGACCACACTGGGAAAAGGATTGGGAGAAATGCTTTGTGGATCAATATTGAGAGAGATGTAGCAGGGATTCATTTTGAACACCACGGCATCACGGGTGTGAGAGTACAGGCATGGCAGGGGATGTTCGCACGTTGAGAAAGTTTAATGCAGTTAAAAATTGCTTTGTATGTATGATGTTGCCAAACAAGCCATCTAAATACTTTTTGGAATTGTTTCTAGAAGTCATTTGAATAGGTTTAAAAAACATTCTAGCTTTTGAAAATGTAGAAAGTTATGGTAAAATAGTTGTGCAGTCACTTTTAAAGCAACACAATTATCTTCCCTATAAAAAGATTTCAGGTAAGCTTATTAATATACATTTAAGTACCAAATAATAATGGGGTGGTAGACTACAGTCTAATTCAGAGGCTTAAAACTAATTACAAAACAAAAGACAGAAAAATTGTTCTTGGGAATTTTGTGGGACTTGCGACTCACTGGCATTTGGAGAGTCCTACTTTAGCAGAAGTGTTGTGCACTATTGGTCTAGTACATTTGGGATGTTGTGAACCTTCACGAGAGTTTTCAGTATATAGATCTACGACCAGAACGATTAGGTTTTACATTTTAAACTGTCATATAAAATGTTAACTCTTTGTACTTAATGAGAAATTACAATGGGTTCAAAAAGTAATAAGAGAAACAATGTGAGGAGTACACAGGCTTGTGTGTTCCCATAGCGTCAATGTTAAATGGCCTGTGTCCATGTTCAAATTTCATCTACCTGTCCATCACACAGATGCCATTGTGTCTTGACAATATGGTTTTCCGTATGTATGCTAACCCCGGATGTTTTGATGGGATAGAATTATCGTCCTCGGGTAAGGTCAGTGTTGTGATTAGAACTCCCTAAAACTTCTTGCTGATCTACGTCTTTCCTGCTAACACTTCTAAATCAGGTCCTTGATTAAATGACCTACTTTTATCTATTTTTCTTCTAGAGCAGAGAAAATTGAAGCAGAAAGGAGAAAGGGGATTGGTTACATTTTGACTGAATTTCCATATCAAGATAAAATGAAAACAAAAATGAGGCTCAAGGCTTAAAAGTTGTGTAACTTAGGCTGAGGTTTTTCATTCTCTTTTACTGTAATGAATAGTTATTTACAACTATTGTTTGCCTCCTGTTTACTGAATGAATTGCTGATAGCAGCGATTTTAATGGTAAAATTGTGAAACTGTATTCATAGTTGTCAGAAAAAGGTCATTCTATTTGCATTCATTAGGAATTTGCAGGACCATGCAGTGTGCATTTCCTTTGGGATGCTACAGCTATTGATTTATATGCAGCTGGGGGAAAAATTAATTAGGATTATATTTCACTTATTACTGCAGGCTGTGTAATAAGAAAGAAAAACATTTTTTTGTTGTTAGAAAGTTGGACAAAAATACCTAAGTGAGATCATTGTTTCTCAAATCACATCTACTTCATCATATATTTTTTTCCTCCTTATAATGTGGCTAGAGGGTTACTGCATTTGTAGAAATTTAATTAGCACTTTGAAAAATGAATGTTTTAGTACATACCCTAAAATAGTAATAATGATAATTCAAATTAAGCAAAACAGACATTTCCCTTGTTACTTGAAACTTTCCCTTTCAGTGCTAAGTCAACTTGTATTTGTCTACTGTAAATTTTCTGCAGTTGAGTAGCTGTGGGGCAAAAGAGTTGAGCAAAATAGGGGCCAGGATCAAGTGAATTCTCAGGGAGGAGAAACAGATCCCAGAAATGAGATTCACTTCGTTTAAACATTTCAGTCTTGGGAGCTGACTATGCTGGGCTCCTCTGTGAATGTAACATTCCAGCTGAACTGGAATATGTTGTATTAAGGATATCCTGACTGCCGTGATAGGAGATTTCAAGTTTTTTAATCTATCTGGTTCTTCCTATGAAAATCGTGCACACTCTAAGAGGAATATAATTGAATGCAGCCCTCTACATTGTTTATGTGTGACACATGTTTGAGATTAATCAAATTGTAGTCACTTCTCATTAACAGCAGAGAATAATTTCAAAGTGGGGCAGAGCCAAATGACAAAGAATAGCTTGTGTGGTTCAAGACATACTTTATGAATGGAAACACATGCCTATTGTGACATCCATGTTGATGATTTTATTTTTCTCATATTGTTCTATTCGCATGAAGCACTTTAAGAGAGCCTGGCCTATAGTAGACTCTTGGGTGCACAGCATTTGGGGCTTAAGAAAATCAATGTGTGATCTTTTGATGATGCTACAAAATTTCAGCACATGTACCTATTTGATATTATTGGATGTGTGTAGGTTTTATCATAGAGTTTATAAAAGGTCCATGGGAAAGCAGTATAAGTTCAAACTTTTACACATTATTGTGAACGGCATATCCTTTTTAAATTTATTTATTCATTTTTATAAATTACAGTTTATTCACTTTGTATCCCAGCTGTAGCCCCCTCCCTCATCCCCTCCCAATTCCACTGTCCCTCCCTCATCTCCTCTGATGCCACTTCCAAAGTCCACTGATAGGGAACGTCCTCCCATTCCCTGTGATCCTAGCCTATCAGGTCTCATCAGGACTGGCTGCATTGTTTTCCTCTGTGGTCTGGGAGGGCTGTCCCCCCCGCTCTGGGGGAGGTAATCAAAGAGCCAGCCATTGGGTTCATGTCAGAGACAGTCTTTGTTCCCCTTAAACACTTAGACACTGTGCTGCCATGGGCTACATCTGTGCAGGGGTTCTAGGTTATCTCTATGCATGGTTCTTGGTTGGAGTATCAGTCTCAGAAAAGACTCCTGTTCCCAGATTTCTTGGTGCTGTTGCTCTTCCTGTGGAGCTCCTGTCCCCTCCAGATCTTTCTATCTCCCACTTCTTTCATAAGATTCCCTGCACTCTGCCCAAAGTTTGGCTATGAGTCTTATCATCTGCTTTGATTCCCTGTTGGATAGAGTATTTCAGATGCCCTCTGTGAACAGAGGTAGGCTCCTGTTCTGTTGCCTGTTCTCTCCGTCTTCCAATGTCCGTCCCATTCCCCTTTCTGAGTGAGGATTGATCATCTTACCCAGGGTCAGGACACTGTCTTCAGAACAAAATGACAGCCTACAGATTGGAAAATGATCTTCACCCACCCCATGTCTGACAAAGGGCTAATATCTAGAATATATAAAGAACTTAAGAAGTTAAACACCAACAAATCAAGTAATCCAATTAAAAAAATGGGGTACAGAGCTAAATAGAAGACTCAATAGAGGAATATCAAATGGGAGAGAAACACTTAAAAAAATGTTCAACATCCTTATTCATCAGGGAAATGCAAATCAAAACAACCCTGAGATTTCACCTTACATCCATCAGAATGGCTAAGATAAAAAACTCAAGTGACAACACATGCTGGAGAGGTTGTGGAGAAAGGGGAATCTTCCTCCATTGCTGGTGGGAATGTAAACTTGTGCAAACACTTTGGAAATCAATCTGGCACTTTCCTAGACAATTAGGAATAGTGCTGTCTCAAGATCCAGCTATAGCACTCCTAGGTATATATCCCAAATGAATGGCATATCATAATCCTGCAGGATTAGAACTGTGTTCCTCTCCTCCCCAGTACTCACCTGTGACAGTAAGGATCTATTATTTAACATGTTCAGTAGAATAAAAGTTGGTAACCCTCTGTCTTTCTATGTCTGTTTCAAGTTCTTGGTGTTTTATTTTGTTTTGTTTGTTTTGTTTTTTGCCAGAATTTACCATTTTTACTTTAAGGAATATGCAGCTTTGTGTTCCCAGAATTAAACCACATTATTTTCAACTGCTTTATATTTTATGCTGAGTTACTCAAACTTCACAAAGTTATTATGAAGGATTAATTGCAATCCCTTGTTTTGACTTTCATGCTGAATGTAACTTTTACAGTTTATTTTCAGGATGAGGCTCTCCCAGAAACACCATAACTAAGAACTTTTGTAAATTCATGAAAATCTAAGACTAAGTATTTGAATTTCCTTCTTAACTAAAAGAAACGGATCAGAACAGTTTTAAAGACAATTGATTTATCGAGTCACATATTGGTCTACAATTTTTTGAAAGGGTTATATTTTTAAGATTTCTTTGAATTTTAAAAGCTTCTTTAGGTTCTGCGGACACTAAAATTAACTCCGATGTGGTTCTTTCAATGAGATTTGTTTTTTTCTAGCTGGTACATAGAAATGTAAAGAGATAGTTCATAAGACCATGTGGTGTATGACAGGTGTTCAACTATGTAGGAAAATTATACTAGTTTGGACAATGAACTAAATATCTTTTTCCAAAGTAGTACAAAATGGGCAATGACGGAAAACTCTTCATTAAGATGGGTAACTACTTGCTTCAGTATTTCACAAGAATACATAAGCCAAAGCACAAATAAGAATGATAAGGCAATGCATGTTTGGAAAGGACACTGAGAAGTCATTGTGTAGGAAAGCCAGGCTGTGTTCAATGGTCACATGAAATTCAACAGTGCTCTTCTGTGTTGGTAGAGGGGACTCATAACACGTTTGAAGCTAGTGGGGGCATAATCACTTGTGGTGATCATGGAAGTACATGTGAGCACAACAACGCTAGAAAAATCAATATTCTTCCTCTCTCAGCTTTTCCTTAAACATTTCTCCTGGTTAATTCTCAAGCATGACTAAAAATGACCTTTTATTTTTCTTTTTTCCTGTTCCTTTCTCATCACTCATCCAGGAAGAAGTGTGTTAGAGCTTCTGTGCCTCCACGGTGCCAGATGAGTCTGTTCAGTGTGGGCCTTACCTTAGCATAGCTATCAGCATACAAATAAAAGCCAGTTTCTCTCACCGAATACTTTTCTTTTCACTGTTGTTTTTCTACACCATTGTAGGCACGGATGTTTTGCTAGATGTTAGGGTAGCAGTGAGTGAGAAGAACTTGATTATGTGTCTGGTCTAATTTGTTATTTATCGCCTGTGAAATATGCTGAGTACTGGTGTGACTGCTACCTTCTATGTAAATTATTAAATAAAAGCGGCCTTAAGGCACAAATCCTTAACCAGTTACTTTATGTGTAGTTCAGGCAATCCAATCAAGACCATGAAATTTTTTTTTGGACAAAAAGCAGCTTCAGTGATATTAGATGGTGGTTTACAGCATGTTTGAGGGAAGAACATTATAAAATGTACTTTATTTAATATTTGGTAAGGGAAGAGAAGAAAAGATAAAGTAGTTGGTTAAAGTGATGTCAAATCAAAAGCCTAATTTTACATCTCGGTACAGGATGGTAACTATTGTTAATCACAGCAGTGCACTTTTAAACTGCTAAGAATAAATTTTAAATACTCTCATTACAGAAGGATATTTGATGTGATGAATATGCTACTCTGATTTTTTTCATTCCACACTGGACATAGGTCATGCATTAATTTTGACTCCATGTAATAAGAAGTGCATGGCCACAATAGGCCTTATGAGAGTGTGTGTAAGTGTATATGGATGCAATGGACAGGAGGACAAGAAAACACATAAACTAGAGGTTCATAATTACACTAACATCCCGACACGTGTGAAGAGGAAAGATAGACATTTCAATATATATAATTATGAGATGGCAGTCTAAAACAAATGACAATAGTAGGCCAATAGTAATAAGGAGTAGAGGGATGTCAAGGAAATGAGCATAATTTCTCTTTAACAAACCCTTATGCTAGAATCAGTATGATGTCAGATTGTCTGAGCAGAGCCAGGAAATGTGATAAAATTATTGGCAGTGATATGGGGTGGTTATGTGTGTCAAGGTGTGCATAAGAATTATTTTTGTTTGACAAAAGTAACTCAATTCAAAAAAACCGCTAGTTTAAATTTGTCTTAGGTCTTGCAAATGGCCTGATTTAACAT
Organism: Rhombomys opimus; assembly: GCA_010120015.1. Classification (NCBI taxonomy): domain Eukaryota; kingdom Metazoa; phylum Chordata; class Mammalia; order Rodentia; family Muridae; genus Rhombomys; species Rhombomys opimus. Next base: position 1,433,611 of record REGO01000294.1, on the reverse strand, counting down.
CCGAATATAAAACATACAATTTAATGTACAGCCTTCACATAATGACTCCTCACTATTTCCTTAGGTCCTACTATGTCAGAAACACTAATCCAAGCCCAGGGTATGAACACTTAAGTGTAAACTCAGTCCATGTGCTCAAGAGACGCTCCTTTAGTGTGTATTATTCTATGTCAAATGAAACTTTCATAGTTTTAAGCTCTTCCTTTCTCTCTTCCACTCTCTTTCTCTGTGTATGTGTGTACATATGTGTGTTTTGCACACGAATATGTGAATACATGTGTATCTGTGAATGTTTATATATGTACCTATCACAAGGTAGATTTACTCATTCACTTTAAACATTGATTCTCTCTCTCTCTCTCTATATATATATATATGTGTGTGTGTGTGTGTGTGTGTGTGTGTGGTGTGTGTATTTGAGTGTGTGTGTATGTGTGTGTGTGTGTGTGTGGAGAGAGAGAGAGAGAGAGAAAGAGAGAGAGAGAGAGACAGAGTTTATAAACTGAAGTGATCCCATTAGTCTAGCTTGGCAATGAGCTTCAAGGATCTGGCTTCTTTCACCACAACCCTCCAAGGCTAAGATGAGAGGTATTATTTTTTGTTTCTTTTGTTTTGTTTGTTAAAGCATTTTGGGGATCCCTACTGTTTTCTCCTATTTGTACGAATGATTCATTGCTCATCCCCACTTTCATCATTAAAAAAAAAAACCCAAAAGATTTATTTTTGTTTATTTTTTTTTCATTTTTTGAGGTTACTTACTTTTTAATTAATTAATTAATTTACTTTTTATTCACTTTACATCCTGATTGTAGCTCCATCCTTCCTCCCCTCCCAGTTCTACCTCCCTCCCTACTCCCTCTCCCTTCTCCTATTCCTCAGAAAAGGGGAGCTCCTTTTCTCATCTACCCCAGTTCATCAAGCTGCATTAGGACAAAGCTTGAAGTCTTCCCCTGTGGCCTGGCAGGGCAGTCCCACCAAAGGGAAGTGAGCAAAAAACTGGCAAGTGAGTTCCTGTCAGATGCAGGCCCCACTTCCCATACTAGAGTGTCCACTTGAAGCCTAAGCTGCCCATCTGCTACATCTTTGTAAGGAGCCTAGGTTCAGTTAATGCATGGTCTTTTGTTGGTGCTTAAGTCCCAGAAAACCCCTCTGGGCCTTGGTTAGCTGCCCCTGTTGGTCTTCTTGTAGCCTGTTACCTCCATCTCCTTTTTTCTTTCTTCCCACTTTGGGCTGTCTTGTTTTGAGGCTCTGCTGTTTAGCACCTCTCAGAGGACAGCTCTGTCAGGTTCCTGTCTGCAAGCTTAGGAGAATATCCTTTGTAGTATCTGTGGTTGACACTCTTTCATAGGGTAGGCCAGGGATTGGTTGGGCATTCCCTCAGTCTCTGTTCTATCTGTTCTATCTTTATCTCTGCACATCTTGTAGGCAGGATAAGCTTCGGGTTGAAGTTTTGTGGGTTGGTTGGAGTTTCCCTCTCTTTACTAGGAGCCTAGTCTCGTGAGAGGGTGTCCTCTTTAGCCTCTAAGGCCTCTGCTACTAAGAGTCACTGTTTGAGTGTCCCTCATATCCTCCCAGGGGTCTACCCTGACTCACTTTTCAGATTGTCACAGAGATACTTTCTCCCCCAGTTGCTCTTTTCTCTGTAGGCCTTCTGTCCTCTCTCCCTCGCTCTCCTCAGGTCTGATCTCCACTGTCTTAACTCTCTGCAGCCCTCCTCCTACCTTGTTCCCTCTCTTCAGCCACTACCTCTGTCTATTCTATCTCGCCTTCCAAGAGAGATTTATGCATCCTCCCTTGCATCTTCCTTCTTATTAATTTTCTTTGGGTCTGTGCCTCCTAGTAGGCTTATCCTATACCATGTGACTATAATCTCCTCATAATCAAGTACAAACCATGTGTGACTTTCTGGGTCTGGGTTACCTCACTCCAGATGACCTTTTCTGGTTCCAACCATTTGCCTGCAAATTTCATGATTTCTTTCTTTTTAATAGCAGAGTGGTATTCCATTGTGTAAATGTGCCACAGTTTCTTTATCCTTTCTTGAGCTGAGGAACATCTGGCCTATTTCCAGATTCTGGTTAAAAAGAATAAAGCTGCTGTGAACATAGTTGAGCAAGTGTCTTTATTGTGTGTTGGAACATCGTTTGGCTATATACCCAGGAGTGGTATAGCTGGGTTTTGAGGTAAATCTATTCCCAATTTTCTGGGAAAGTGCCAGGTTGATTTCCAAAGTGGTTGCACAAGTTTATACTCTCAGCAGCAGTGGAGGAGTGTTCCCCTTTCTCCACATCCTCGCCAGCATGTGCTGCTTCTTGAGATGGTACTTATAATTACAACATTTCCATCTCCCCTTTTTCCCAATAAACTTTCCCAAACATATCTACTTGCTCCTTTTCGAATTCATTGCCTCGCTTTTCACGAATTGTTGTGTATATGAATAAACATGTATAAAACTTTCTAAAATAATATATTGTAAATCTTGAGTCACAAGCATCAAATTATATAGGTGAGGCTTTATGTGACTCAAGCCTGAATCAAGATAAAATTCCTCAGGAAGAGAGATGTGACTGAGTAAATAAAAAATACCCCATAAGCTCACCTATTGAACACTTGGTCCCAGGTTTACTACCTGCTTGAGAAGGTTGTAGAACCTTTGGAGGCCTCCTGGCAGAAGTAAGTCACTAGAGACAAAAGTGAGAGTTGATTGCCTCATCCCACATTCGGTTTGCAGCCTCTCCACATTGTATGTGAGGTTGAAGATGCGACTGCTTCACGCTCCTGGAGCTGTTCTTCTGCCTGTTACCATGCTTCTTCACAGACTTGAACTCTTTTGTCTTGGTCTAGTAAGCCAAAATAAACTAAAGCAACTGAATAAATAATATTACTCTTAACTTTTACTTAAAATTTTGCCTGTGAGCTGTGCATGTATGTGTCTACATGTGAATGTGTTTGCATGTGCTTAGCAGAGATTCCTTTTGGGTGGATTTCTTACTCACTCGCTGCCTCTCACTTGAACCCAGAGATTAACTGTTTGGCTATTCCATCTCACAATACTGCTCTGTAATCACCCAGCCTCTGCTTCACAAGTTCATGAACTGTCTTCTGGTATTCAGTGAGTGCTCTGATTAATCTACTTATACATTTTCCTCTTCATTTTTGTCATTTTCCCATAAGAATGCTAAAGCCTATGGAGAAAAGAACTTTCTTGTATTCAACATCAATTCTTTTTTTTTGTTTGTTTGTTTGATTTTTCTTATCAGTTACATTTTATTAACTCTGTATCCCAGCCGTGTCCCCATCCCTCATTCCCTCTCAGTCCCTCCTTCCCTTCCTCATCTCCACCCTGCCCCTTTCCAAGCCCACTGATGGGGGGGACCTCCTATCAATTCTTAATTGTAATTAATTTGTAAAACTGAAATATAGGTTTTTGTGACTGGAGACAAATACTCTATCAATGGTCTATATGCTTATCCACAGCTTCCTTCCTATGAATTAGGTCTTGAAACTTACATACTCATTCAAAAATTGAACACTATTAATCAAATATCAATGAGAAACAAAACTCAGTTATTGTAATATGCAGAATGTTGGTATAAATAGTAGATTTAGAATTTTTCCTCTTTCTTTTTTGTTCGCTTTGTTTGTTTGTTTTGGTTTTTTTGAGACAGGGTTTCTCTATGTAGCCTTGGCTGTCCTGAATTTGTTTTGTAGACCAGACTGGCTTTGAACTCAGTGATCCTCCTGCCTTTTCCTCAGTGAGTGCTGGGATTAAAGGTGGGTGTCATCATGCCCTACTCAGAATTTATTTCAAGCAGTGTGGATTATATAAGTAGATTACGTTGATAAAGATGTGTATATGGTAATAAACAATAAAAGTACTATAAGTTCTATATATAGTTCTATATATAGACAATAAAAGTGCTAAAAGTACTTTTGTTTAGCAGGTTTACCAAAGGGAACTGTATAAAAAGTATTTCCAAAAGACAACAGATGAACTTCTACTAAATGGGTCAGAATGTGACTCAAATGAAAACATTTTGAGCCATAAAAATAGGAGAATCTGTTTTGAGTGAGATACTTCCAAAAGTTTTTTTTTATTATTATTGATTACACTTTATTCACTTTGTATCCCCTCATAAGCCCTTCCCTCCTCCCCTCCTGATCCCACTCTCCCACCCCTTCTTCTTCCATGCCCCTCCCCAAGTCCACTGATAGGGGAGGTCCTCCTCTCCTTCCTTCTGATCTTAGTCTATCAGATCTCATCAGGAGTGGCTGCATTGTCATCTTCTGTGGCCTGGTAAGGCTGCTCCCCCCTCAGAGGGAGGTGATCAAAGAGTAGGCCAATCAGATTATGTCAGAGGCAGTCCCTTTTCCCATTATTATGTAACCCACTTGGACACTAAACTGCCATGGGCTACATCTGTGCAGGGGTTCTAGGTTATCTCCATGCATGGTACTTGGTTGGAATATGAGTCTCTGGGAAGATCCCTGTGTTCAAATTTCTGGTTCTGTTGCTCTTCTTGTGGAGTTCCTGTCCTCTCCAGATCTTACTGCTTCCCACTTCTTACCTAAGATTCCATGCACACTGCCCAACAGTTGGCCATAAGTCTCAGCATCTGCTTTGATAGTCTGTAGGGCAGAAACTTTCAGAGGCCCTCCATGGCTGGTTTCTAGATTGTTTCCTGTTTTCTTCTTCTTCTGATGTCCTTCCTCTTTGCCTTTGAGGATGGGGATTGAGCATTTTAGTCAGGGTCCTCTCTCTTGATTAGTTTCTTTAGATGTACAGATTTTAGTAGGTTTATCCTATATTACGTGTCTATATGAGTGAGTATATACCGTGTATGTCTTTCTGCTTCTGGGGCAGAGCAAACATTTACATGCCTCAGACAACCACAGTTTTATTTAGGAAACTTATAAAACTGTAGAATATGAAGAATCTTCATGGAATCTTTAGGATTGAGTTGACAAATACGTTCTGATCTATGCAGAATGAAGCTGCCATGATACTTTTGAGAAAAATCTGAACATTTTTCCTAAAAATGCTTAACTCTGTTTTCATTCATAGTTTTCCTCATTTTTTATTTTACTTGGAGGATTATAGGACAATTACTGAATTTTCCCCTTCCCTTTCCTGCTTCTGAACACCATAATTCTTGGCCAATTTGTGTAGTTATTTGTATGCATGTTTTCAGAGCTGACCACTTGGCATTAGATAACCAGTTGGAATGTTTCTCCCTGGAGAAGTCTATTTTTCTTCATTCTCAATGTTCCTTAGCTGCCAGTAGTTCATTGATTATTGCTGAGCCTTTGTTATCTTTCCCCTATAGATTTTGGTATACCTGTAGTTGGTGAGGAGTGAATTGATAACTTTTTGTATTTGCTTTCAAAATATGAAACAGGTATTAATACATTTTTTTCTAATTTCACAAATGAAAATAATAGGAATTAAAAATTCTCTTTTCCAATAAAAGTAAATGACAGTGAGACAATGGGAATAAGTGATCTGTGAAAGGACAGTGATTACAAGAGTGAGGGAGTCAGGAAATATTGTGTGTGCCCACCTGATAGTAGTAAGCTGACAGGTAGAATGAAACAAAGCAAATTTGGTGATAGGATCATGCTGGCCATTCACATTTCCCAGCGAGTACAAGGAGAACCTAGAACATCTAGATGGAAGACCCTGTTAGTGAAGAGGTAGCTGAGCCCATTCCACCTTGATAAAAGCTTCTGAGGTTCATGTGTAGATGTGACAGGTCTTGAATAAAAGACAAGAGTTCCAAGGCAATTCTTGGGGAAAGAGACAAATTTAAAAGTCTAGACTGCGAGAGGGGCCAGGGCTCACTGTTGGAGTATGTGCTTAGCATGTATTAAATTATCAAAACTAAAAGAAATATAAAAGCAGAAAAACATTTTAAAAGAGGACAGTAAATTGTACTAGGAAGTGTTTTAAACTATTTCAGGTATTTTAAATATTTAAAATGTTTAAAGCTTCTACATATAGTTGCAGCTGCAGTTTTCCTTTATAAAGCTCGGATTTTTTTTTTTCTAAGACTATTTTCTAGAAAACTCCCTTTATCCATGTTACACACATAGATATTGTTTCTCCTAGATATCTTTCTTCCCAAATGGTTAGTCAGGGTTTCAGATATAATATGTTTCTTGAACAGTAGACACTAAGTTGGGAAGCAAAAGCAGTTTTATGACTTAATCCCTTTTATAGGACTACATGGTATTCCCCAGGCTCAATAGGCTCCCGGGCCCCTTTCTTTTGGGACCCAGTGTTGAGTAAGCCAGCCAAATGAGCTTTCTTTTGGTATTAAAAAAGTATTTTGGGACAGTAGGAATGCATTTTTAAAGGAATTTTAGTGTGTGTTTGTGTGTGTGTGTGTGTGTGCGTGTGTGTTTGTGTGTTTGTGTGTGTGTGTGTGTGTGTGTGCGTGTAATGTGTATTTGGGTGCTCACAAAAGCCCAAAGAGGTTATTGGGTATTGGAGCTGGAGCTACAGGCAATACTGTGGAAGTGCAGCCAACAGTCTTGATCTTGCGCTTATCTCCAGCCCAGAAGTAGTGTTATAATGTTTAATCTGTTGGGCCTTGAACTCTAGAACTACATTTCTCCTCAACCATACATCTTGAGACAAGCAAAGTGCTTCACAACTGTGCCCAGGAATAAGGGAACTCATAGTTACTTAGAGCAAGCAGCAAAAAAGAAGAAAGATAGAGAATAAAGATGTAAAAGTGAAAATTTACCTTTGTATTACATTTGTTTCATATGGACATTGGAATTTTAATCTGTATCATCTAACTTTAGATTGACAAGAGGATCTTACATCGTGGTCTCCCAATGCCTCTGACATTAGAAAACTGTTTACTGACTCATCTGGGTCTTTCTTAAATTGGAGTTCCCAATGAAATTGGGTTTTATAAACACGTCTTTAGAGCAGATATATTCCACTGCATTTAACTTAGCATGAGAATGAGAGCTTTCGTCTTGGCACCCAAGCTGTAAGAATGCAGAGTTCAAAGGAGTCTTTACCCTCAGGTGGACATTTCAAATATGTTATTCAATGCTTCAGGTTAAAGTAAATTTTTGCACATGCAAGAAATAAATTCTGCTTAGGTAAAATGTAGTGTATTAGCTTCTTTTTTATAATTAGTAACTGGCCTTGAGAAATCAAAACTGCTGAGTGCTATGAGAAAGCGTGGTGTAGATCTATTTATCCAAAGGGGAAATTTTTTTTTTCTGCAATGGAAACCTCTTCAGTCAAATGGTATCACATAGTTAAATCTTCCTTTTATATACTAGAGCACATAGATTATTTAGTAATACTGGAAAGTGGGCTTACCTGGGTCCAGGAGAAACAGCATTTGAAAAAAAAGAGGATCTTGAATGTCTAGAATCCAGAGCTCCTTGTTGGATGTGGCTGCTTGAGAAAGATGACAGCAACCCACAGAGAAGTGAGCCAGAGGAACACAATACCCCATTGCTAGTAATACAGAAGTGCTCTTCCAAGTGTTTTATTCCATAATTGAAAAGAAAAATGTAGTATTTGTTCATGGCATTCAGTTTGGCTTATAAAAAAATGCTAAAGTGAATCTATGGAATCAATTTCTGTTGTTCCTTAAAATCCAGAGTAAGCCCTCAAGTGTGAAGTACACTGAACACAGAGACACAGGCGGAGGTTAGAGCAAGTGGCACTCACTGCCCACGTTGGCAGATCGCTGCTTTTTAAGAGGTGGGGATTTGCTCCATACTTTGGAGATAATGTGCTCCTCATCGGGATGAGAAGAGATGGTAAACACCAAGGCATTGGGAGTGGATAGGCCTGGAACAATTGCGCTGTCAGCTGCATGCAGATGTTAGGAAGGCAGACATTCTTCACTGAAGGGAGAAATAGCTGCGCATTTTCTTACATCAGCAACAGCACTGTTCACCCCTGCACCTGAAGATTATAGGCAAAAGACTAAGCAGACTAGTTTATGTACAAGATGTTTTTCATACTCGCCCTTTGAAACATCAATACTGAGTAGACCTTGGCTGCTCCCAAAGTAAGCTCAGTGTTTTTCAGGTTTTGTTTTGTTTCTTTGTTTTGGTAACACATTAGACGGGGATTGTTGGCTGACAGACTTCAAGAAAACCGAGTCTTTTTCTCTCAAAGCTCAGCAGCTCCATACCTACTTTATTATTAATATCTTTATGGTAAGGGAAAATATTATTTTGTTAAAAAGGATTTTCTATAAGTTTTTCTTCCAATTTTCAGCCTTCCTAATTCCGTATTCACCAAATATAGATATAACATTAAAATAACTGGCAAGAAGAAAGAGATTAATTTACTGCTGACCAGAGAGCTCATTTTCCCCCTGAGAGGATGCATCTGCTTCCTATTCTGATCATGGCTCTACTTACCATCTAATTGCCCCGTTCGACACTGCTCTGTGATTTTCTGAGCCTGAGTCTGTACTTTAGGCCAATCATGGAAGACTACAGGAAGCAAAGACTTAGAAATTGAAGGTTATGCATATGCAAACTAATCTCATTCTATGTGCATTAGAATAGCTGCTACTATTTTGTAAGCATAAAGTTCTATGGTTTAGACTTGTCCTCACGAAGGCCTTGACATGGATTAGAATTATTGTCTTCATATGAAGTGTGATATTTGTCATGTAATGAAAAACGCCTGAATTCTTGAAGAAATCTCTTTCAAATCAACTTTGCCCCTTTCACAGACTCTTAACCATACTGTCAGAACAGATATATGAAAGGGGCCTTTGACAAAACAGAAATTAGACTAAATTGTTTTAGTGGTTTTAATACTAAAAATACCATTGCGGAAAAGAATTAAATGTGGACCTTGAAAACACTCTAAAGAGAAAAATACTATTTAAAGAGGTAGTCATTTTATAAGAACTAAATCTAACTCAGATTCCACTTCTCTTCTGGTTAACGGAGTGATTTTAAGTTTAGGCTGGAATACTACCCATTTCCTACGAAACCGCCGCTGTGAACACTCCATCCGTTCAGATTCCAGCGCAGACTGAAGTGAGCCGCCTTTGAGAGATGGGATTGATACTGGAAAGAGTCGTGCTTTCAAGCATGGCGCGTCTGACTGAAGTCCTCTTTAAAAACTAAAACTTTTCACTGGGAGTATATCAACAATCTTTCTAGTCAACACAGGAGAACCCTAGGGCAAAGGTTGCTTCAAGAACTGGAATCTCCCTCAGAACAAGCTATTCATGTAAGCATGATGCAGTCAGTTCAGACCCCTCAGCAACTGCTCTTCTGAGCATCAGTTTTCACAGCTTCTGAGATCCGTGGCTGCATAAAGGAAGACCACCAGGGATTTCTCAACATAAGTCCTTACCATGCTTTAAAGAGCGTAGGTGTGCCATTCGCTACAACCCTAATGCCCTGATCTGCACATGCACGCAATTTCAGAATTGCCTTCAGTAAAGCTGAAGAGGCTGAGGTTTGAAGTTTAAAACTGGAATCTGTAACTGCAAAACAAACGTTTCTTCATTTTTAAAAAATTTATTTATTTATTATTTATTACAATTTATTCACTTTGAATCCTGTCTGTGGCTAACTCCCTCCCCTCCTCCCAACCCCTTCCTCCCTCCCTCTTCTTTTATGCCCCTCCCCTAGTCCACTGATAGGAGAGGTCCTCCTCTCCTTCCTTCTGATCCTAGTCTATCAGGTCTCATCAGGATTGGCTGTACCATCTTCCTCTGTGGCCTGGCAAGCCTGCAACCCCCTCTCCCCCAGAAGGAGGTGACCAGAGAGCCTGTCTGTCACTGAGTTCATGCCAAAGATAACCCCTGCTCCGCTTACTAGGGAACCAGTGGATACTGACTCTAGGGGCTACATCTGAGTTTGGGTTTTAGGTCCCCTCAGTGTGTGGTTCTTGATTGGGGTTTCAGTCTCTATAAAGCCCCCAAGGTCCAGGGTTTTTTTGGTTTTTTTTTTTTGTTTTTGTTTGTCTGTTTTTGTTTTTGTTTTTGTTCTATCGGTCTTTTGGAGCTCCTGTCCCCTCCAAGTCTTTCTATCTCCCCTTTCTTTCATAAAATCCCATGCACTCTGCCCAGAATTTGGCGATGAGTCTCAGCCTCTGCTTTGTTACCTCTTATCAATAGAGTCTTTCAGAGGTCCTCTGTGCTAGGCTCCTGCCATGTTCCCTGTCTTCTGCTTCTGAAAACTATCGCATTTGCCCTTCTGAACGAGAACTGAGCATATTCCCTAGGGTCTTCCTTGTTGTTTAGCTTCTTTAGGAGTATAGATTTTAGTATGATTATTCTGTATTATAACTCTAATAATAACCACTTATGAGTGAGTATATACCATGGGTGTCTCTCTGCTTCTGAGTTAGCTCACTCAAGATCATTTTTTCTAGTTCCCAGCATTTGTCTGCAAATTTCATGATTTCATTGATTTTAATACCTGAGTAGTATTCCATTGTGTAAATGTACCACAATTTCTGTAACCATTCCTTAACTGAGGGGCATCTGGGCTGTTTCCAGCTTCCGGCTATTACAAATAGAGCTGCTATGAACATGGTTAAGCAAATGTCCTTGTTGTATACTTAAGCATATTTTGGATATATGCATAGGAGTGGTATAGCTGGATCTTGAGGGAACACTATTCCCAATTTTCTGAGAAAGTGTCAGATTGATTTCTTAAAAGGTTTTACAAGTTTACTTTTTCACCAGCAATGGAGGAGGGTTTCTCTTTCTCCACATCCTCTCCAGCATGTGTTGTCACTTGAGTTTTTGATCTTAGCCATTCTGATGGCTATAAGGTGAAATCTCAGGGTCATTTTGATTTGGATCTTCCTGATGACTAATGATGCTAAGCATTTCTTTAAGTGTCTCTCTGCCATTCAATATTCTTCTATCAATAATTCTCTGTTTAGTTCTGTACCCCATTTTTTTAATTGGATTGCTTGGTTTGTTGGTGTTTAACTTCTTAAGTTCTTTATATATTCTGGATATTCGCCCTCTGTCAGATATAGGGTTGATGAAGATCCTTTTCCAGTCTGTAGGCTGTCGTTTTGTTCTGATGATAATGTCCTTTGCTTTACAGAAGCTCTTCAGTTTCATAAAGTCCCATGTATTGATTGTTGCTCTTAGAGCCTGTGCTGCTGGTGTTCTGTTCAGGAAGTTGTCTCCTGTGCCAATGAGTTCAACGCTCTTCCCCACTTTTTCTTCTAACAGGTTTAGTGAGTCTGATTTTATGTTGAGGTCTTTGTTCCATTTGGACTTTAGTTTTGTTCAGGGTGATAAATGTGGATCTTCTTGCATTTTTGTACATATAGACATCCAGTTAGACCAGCACCATTTGTTGAAGATGCTATTTTTCCCTTGTATTTGTGAATAAAGAACTCTGTATTTTTCACATCCTTTTCTTCAAATGCCTAAAAACAAAATAGTCATTTACTTAGTAATGTCCGCAATGCAGAATTCCCCATTCTTCACCGCACATTCTTTAGATATTACAGTGTTCCAATGACTAATGTTGAGATGATTGGAGGACATTCTTCACATGATTGTATGTAATACTCCAAGTATCTTTATCTATAAGACCTATCTTATCTGTCTAATTGTTCCAAAAATCATGAAACACCCCTGATTTTCCATGAAACATACCCTCATTCATTTTGATAATCAGAACTCTCTTTCATGTGATCACTAGGAAATGCTTTTATTAAATACAGTAAACTTCCTCTATTTTGCCAGTGAGTTACAGGTTCTCAATAATTCTCCATACCTGGAGGATAAATTTAGAAAATATTAACAGGTTACAGTGGGACATACTGGTATTATAATGAATAATAAATGTTTCCAATGATCTGTCCTCTGTAATATTTCTATGTACTAAAGTCTAAAATATGTGAAAAATTGGAATCTGTAACAATAAACTTTTCAGGGAATTATTTAAGTGAAACACTGATAAATTAATTTTAAATTTTACAAAATATTTTTGTGATGGAAGTTTCCTGTGGTGTTACTTCCTGGATAATATTACTAAATCGCTAACAAACTGTTTATTCAGTTTAACATTTAGCCGAAGATACTCCAGATAGTGATAATAACAGAGCAATTCAGTTCAGTTATGATCAGATGAATGCAAACCATTTTTTTTCCACTAAAATATTGCCTGAGACTACAAGGAGTTTGAATTCATACAACTTTATGTTACAAGTATGTTCTCAAAAATTTCTTGTTAAAATTTGTGAGTTTAAATTTTAATTTAAGTTTAAAATGTAATTTTAATTTAAATATTGCTCAGTTGCAAGTAATAATTTTGACATCATTAGAAAAATCAGTACATCACATTCAAATAAAGAACAGATGTATATATGTTGGCAATAGCCTTGCTTTCTAAAAGTATATCGGAAGTATTTATTGACCCTTACTTTATGCTTAGCACTTTTGAAGACTACAGAGAGGTATAACAGGAAATGAGACAAACAAATAAAACATTCCTTTTCCTAGAGATCCATCACCAAGCTAAAGAAATAGACAAAAATAGAAAAAAATCTATATCTACTTTTGATGAATTTTGTAAGGCGAAAGCCTTTGTGTATAAGAGTGTATATATAAAAAAAGAACTTAACCTTTACCAGTGAGTCTTGTTTAATTAAAAACATAGCCAAACAAACATCAACAAAAGAGCAATGGCTTGGTTTGAAAGCCTGAAGACTGTCAGCTTTTCACATGTAATGATCCTAAATGATGGTAGACGGTCAAGTCCATTGATGGTGGGGAGTAGTTTCAAAGTCACTCTTCGATTTTACAGAAAATCCAGAGGTTCTTTGAAAAGTAATCCATACAAAATTAACAGCTTGAAAGTTAGCTTAAAACTGACTTTCTAATTCATTCTTCCTTACTTTTTAAAGTAAGTTCAGCATCAGGCTGACACTTCTGCTCTGATTTGCCAGTGTGTCCCACATGTATTAAACTGAGGAATGGGAAATATAAAGAAAACATAACGTTCGCTTTGAGTCCTGGTAATGCAGGTCATTTCCTAGATGAACAAATGGGGCATAAAATGAAAGCTAGTATCTTACTCATATGAATCAATGCCACTCTAACAAGAAAGGCTGCATACAGCCTCTACACGTACTCACAACATCTAGAAATGCTGTAGAAACTTTTAGGGAATAAGCATATGGAGCCTGTTCTGTTAGTATGTATTTGTCTGTGGCCACAGGTGTGTGCAGGGACATGCACATTGAGGCCAGAGGAGGATGCATGGTACCCTTCTCTATCAAACTTGGCCTCACCCTGGGGTATTCCAATGCATTTGTAGCCTGAGGGTCACAAACAAACTCCAACGAGTCCCATTTTTTCTCCTTGCCCAAATCACTGGGGTTACTTGTATGTACATCAATACTTGTCTTTTTAGATGAGCTTTGGGGCCCCAAACATAGGTCCTTATGCTTGCTCAGAAAGAGTTCTGACTCACTGAGCCATCTTCACAACCTCTAGATTATATATATGTGTGAGTGTGTGTGTGTGTGTGTGTACACACATATATAATTGAAAATATTCTTCCTACATACAAAACATAATGCATCCCAACCACAGTTTCGTACCTCCACTCCTTGTAGTTCTCCCTATCTCCCCTCTCTTCCCCAGATCCACTATCCCTCCTTTTCCTCCAGGAAACAGCAGGCGTCCAAGAGAGGACAGCCAAATAGTACAAGCAAGATACAAGAAGACAAGGCAAAAGACCTCGTAAGACAGCTTAACGACGCAACCCAATGGGAGGAAAAGAGTTTCAAAAGCAGACAAATGAGTCAGAGATACACTTGCTTCCGCTGATAGGAGTCCCACAAAAACACCAAGCTAAGAGCCATAAGGTAAACATAGGACCAGGTGCAGACCCATGCGGGCCCCGTGATTTTCTGGTTTTGTTTCTGTGAGCCAGTGAGAGCTGACTCGGTGTATACAAACATGTAAATTGCATTCTAAAATACTAGAATCACATTACACTGGAAGGTCTAGGAAGGCTTAGATGTAAGTGATTGGGGGACATGGGGTTTTCTGGAACTGACTGGAATTGAGGAAAAGTCACCAAACAACCCACATGATTATTTAGAACCTGGGTTCTAAAAGCAGCAGAATCTTGTTCAGTTTCGGATGAGGAGAGTCATGCGAGAGCAGACAAGCTGCTAATCAGTACTTCAGCAGCTGGAGTGTGGATGCTGCTCTGAAGAAACTCCTCAGAACTCAATAGTGCTTGTTCCAGCCGGAAATACAAGTGTGCAGTAGAGAAACGCATAAAACCTAACCGGGATGGAACTCCATCCCTTAATTATAGATAAAATTATGAATGAATAAAACCTGTTTTAAATCTTGAAACAGCTTTTCTTTTCTATTAGCCAGCATTCTGTCGTAACGTTCAAGCATAAAGTAAGCTTTTCTATCACCAATAAACCAGCAAACCCATAAAAAAAGAAACAAAACCATGCTGAATGGACAAATGCTGTGTTCTTTAATGAGCAGAACATTTTTGCACAGTGCCCGCATAAGTGGTATTTTATTTGTTACTCAATATTCAGACTCATCATTTCTTCCTTGCTAATGAACACATTGAGCTACAGAGAACTAAGGTGACTTAAGCAAAGGACAGGCATTTGAATTAAGCCATTTTTCTTATCAGCCAATCAAGGTAGAGATGACTTCTTTACTAGTCGGTGAAGAACAAGAACAGTTTCATTGAAACCTGATTCTCTAGTTCACAGTTGTCTAATTAGTGTTAACTGTAAAAGCATATTTACTGTTGTATTCATTTATTTTTTAGTCTTTTATATGCTTGCCAAGCTGGTCTTAAGCTGCTGTCCTCAAACTATCTCTCTGCCTCAGCCTCTGAGTAGCTGTGTCTACAGCATGTGCACAGCATATGTGTGTGTGTGTGTGTGTGTGTGTGTGTGTGTAAAGAATTACTTTCTTCTTGTATGTGAAAATGAAGTTTAAGAAAAAGAATGTCTCAAATTCCAATTAGCAGTTATGTGGACACAGTTGTAAGTGAGCTGTACCATGGACTTTATAGTTACCCAACAGGACAGATAAAGCAAGAGTGACAGTGTCTCTTCCCGGGCTGGTATTTAAATGCAGAAAAACAGAAATAGAAAAACAAGTTGTTATTGTCATTAGAGATGTTAGTAACTTCTTTGAAGTAGGAAACAGTAACCGATTAGAATGGAGACCTTACTTTATTTTTCTCTCTGAATAACACAAATCTCAGCCAAATGCTGAGATGGGAAGAGATTTCCTAAATAGAGTATAGGCAGGCTAATCTAGTCAGAGAAAGTTGAGAAGGGGGAATTAAGCCAGTGTTCTGGGAATGAGGAGGCAGCCACCAAT
This sequence comes from Rhombomys opimus, assembly GCA_010120015.1. Lineage (NCBI taxonomy): Eukaryota > Metazoa > Chordata > Mammalia > Rodentia > Muridae > Rhombomys > Rhombomys opimus. The sequence continues at coordinate 1,418,246 of REGO01000294.1, read as the reverse complement.
ATGGCTTGGGAAGCAGATTAAAGCCCTTAAGAAAAAGTCTTGTTAATCACGATTTGGTTTATTCAAATTCCACAGAGAAGCTTCTTGAAGCAACTCACCGTAAGTATGTGTTCCCATATGACTCTTACTGAACTACTTTTTGGAGCATGAGCTGAGGTGGGAAATGCTTCTTGATGTGATGTTTAAGTGAAGGGTGCATATTTTTTTAACAGTGGGTTAAAACACACTTCTAACTGTTTTTAACATTTTTATTTATTTACGATACATTGAACTGGAACATAGAAAGCAAACTAACTCCTCATAAACATTTAAGCGTATCAATTTTTCATAAATTAAGTGAAAATATTACCCTTTTGTCATTGATTCACTTGAATATGTCAAGACTTAGTGCTGGGATTTGTGGTATAGATGCTTCCTGTTGCATCATCTAGCTAAAAACAGTACAAGGTGGAGATAAGGTTGCAGGATTTGTCTGTGCCTTTCAGGTATCATCTGTGTGCTGACCTGTCAATGGAGAGACTGATCCTCATGTTCATCCAGCACATGAGACATGGAAGCAGGTCAGGTTAGAGCCAGTATTTGTGAATTGATTACTACTTGGTAAATTCATAAATTAATACACTGGATATATGCCCTAGCTGTATTATAAAGGTTATCATATTTTTCTTAATTATTCTCTAAACCAGATACCACTTATTGCACAGTTTGCATGCCAGGTTTTGACTTATCTTAGAGTGATGGTGTATATAAAAGTAACTTTATAGCCAGAAAAAAAAATAGTGTAAGCTATTTGGTTTTCAACTTTATAACTTACAATTTGCCTTATGAAAAACATTTCTTTTGGGAAATTTACAGTACAATGTGGTCACAGCATTGATTTTTATTTTTACTTTTTTTTTTTTTTTTTTGTCTATACTTCCCAATACATAGCTCAATGAGATTATTTCTGCGTTCAACACTTTCCCACTATGGTACTTGTTTTTATCTTGTTCATTTTCAGTAGATTTTGTTCAATATTTTCTGGAAACCAATTTCACTTGTAATCTTTTTTTTTTTAACCTAAAAATTCCTCTATTCACTGCTGCTCTTGATTGACATATTGGAAGTCAAAATAAATACACTGATTTATAGAAGTCTCTCTAAAAATAAGTAATAACTCTGTAGCCAGTCACGTAGATTTCTAATATCAGGTGAATTTGCATACTATTTTCAAATATTAAAAAGATCATAGAAGTATGTATCCTTAATGAGTGTTTGAGGGTCTACCGTATGAGCTCCTCTGGAAGAGATGTTTAGCAATTGCCTCACACTGTTTATTTTGTAGAGAAAAACATTTCACATTCCTTAGAGCCATAGAGAAGATGCTCCATTTTCAAAAGGCCAAATACTGTTAATGCTTAAGGATTTGTCTTCAATCAGAAAAAGTAAAAATTATTACAAACATTCATATAATTAAAGGAAAAGAATTACAATATTCTTATTGATGAAATTCATTTTATTTCTATAATAACTGAGCAATAGTTTTTTCCTTAATCTGTCAGCTAAAGAGCAAGGGTTAGGTCATTTTAAAATAGTGTTGTTGACAAAGTCATTCCCTGCTCCCCTTACTTGGGAACCCATATGGGAACTGAGATGCCAATCTGTTACACCTGAGCAGGGTGTCTAGGTCCTTTCCACTGTATGGTCCTTGGTTGGTGCATCAGTCTCTGCAGGACCCCCTGGGTCAGATTTTTTTAGGTTTGTTCGTCTCTTTGTGGGGGTCCTGTTCTCTCCTTGTCCTTTTATCTTCACTTCTTCTGTAAGACTCTCTGCACTCTGCCCGAAATTTGGCTGTGAGTCTACATAGATCCCCTGTGGGGTGCAGTCTTTCAGAGGACCCTCTATAGTAGGGTCCCATCCTGTTTCCTCTCTTACACCACTTCTGGTGTCTATCCTGTTTGCCACTCTGAGTGAGATTTAGGCATCCTCCCTAGGGTCCTCCTTTTGTTTAGCTTCTTTAGGTCTGTAGATTTTAGTATGGCTATCCTATATTATATAGCTAATATCCTTTTATAAGTGAACATATACCATGAACTTGGTTGCCTACTCTTTGATCACTTGTTCCTGGCTATGTAGCCTTGGCAGACCACAAAGGAAGAGGATTGAGGCATTTCCAATGAGACTTGATAAGCTATGGATAGATGCCAGAGGAGAACTCCCCCTTTCAGGGAACTAGGGACAGGGAAGAGGGAGGGAGGAACTGGGAGAAGTTGAAGGAGGGAGCTTCAGTCGGAACATATACTTAATGAATTGTAAAAAAAAAAAATGATATATATATATATATATATATATATAGAGAGAGAGAGAGAGAGAGAGAGAGAGAGAGAAAGCAGTGTTTTTAACTGAGATTCAAAGTCACTGTTTGTTATCATTGGCTGAACTACAAGCAACTATCTGTATCAAATTTCCTGCATCAGGGGCCATTCAAGAGCAGGTGGAGTTTGAGTTGAACTGAGGCAGTAACTGCCCTGTGGTGATCAGGAATTATGCAGACGCATGTTTAGCAACTGCTCTCTTGGTGTTGCTATTACTGTCTATCACCTTTGAACATTATCATTATTACTGACCGCTTCAGCATATTTTGTAACTGTAGATATAAGTTTTTCCAAAGTTCAAAGTATTTTAGAAGTATATTTCATTGATTTAAAGCTAATATTCATTATAGTTTAAATTAGAGTATTTGGAGCCTAATTTCTGTGTTTTAATGATCTACTGTATTTTACAATTTGAATAAGGTTATATAATCTTTTAATATTTGTGCCAGAGCCCATTGGCAGAGTTGAACAGTATCAGAGTGAGGAGTAAGGATTGAAATAATTAAAGCAAGTCACAGTACACAGGAGATCAGCTTGAAAGGCCTGTCAGTAAGACTGCAGCCAAGAGTTTATTCCACAATTGCTCTTCATAGGTAAAGCAAAAGAAGTCACATCAATGCAAGAAAGAAGTTCATGGAACTGCCAGACTTGTTTTCTTAAACTACTTCCCTGTAGCAGATAAGGTCCAAGGTCACTCAAACAAGTTTAAGGAACTTGGCAAAACATCCTTTTATCTCTGTCTCAAGGTCAAGGGCAGGGTGAAAACATATTTTTCACTGCATGTTCAATAACAAAGCAACTTGACAAATATGCAGCTCTCCACATAGTTGATGAGTTTTTTATTAAGACATCTAACATAAAATTGCCTTGTTTTTGATAAATATTAAATGTGTACCTTAGAAATAATCTATCATTGCATAATGTAATTTGGACCACCTGATAATTATGTTTCTCTGATTTAATTACTTAACAAAACAACCAGCTTATCAACTTCTGAATAAGATACACTGGAGTGCAAATGTGTCTAAGGCTCTGTACTGTGTAGTACAGATTAATTGCAGTGGTAATTTAGAAATTCATATCTTCTTCTTCAAGAAAGATTATTACAAATTGTAATAAACTGAGCTGCCATGGGCTACACCCAAGCAGGAGTTCTAGGTTATATACATACATGGTCCTTGGTTAGAGATACAGTCTCAGAAAAGATCCCTGTGCCCAGATATAGTTGGTCCTTGTGGAGCTCCTGTACTCTCCAGGTCATACTAACTCCCCCTTCTTTCATATGATTCCCTGCATGCTGCCCAAGGTTTGGTTATGAGTCTCAGTATCTGATTTGATACACTACTAGGTAGAGTCTTTCAGAGACCTTTTGTGATAGGCTCCTGTCCTGTTTTTTGTTTTCTCCTATTTCCAATGTCCATCCCATTTGTCTTCCTAAGTGAAGATTGATCATCTAACCCCGGGTCCTCTTTCTTATTTATCTTCTTTAGGTGTACAGATTTTAGTATGTTTATCTTATCTTACAGGTCGAGAATCCACTAAGTGAGTATATACCATGTATGTCTTTCTGAATCTGGGATACCTCACTCAGGATGATCTTTTCTAGATCCCACCATTTGCCTGCAAAGTTCATGATTTCCTTGTCTTTAATTTCTTAATAGTATTCCATTGTGTAAAAATACCAGAATTTCTGTATCCATTCCTCCTTTGAAGGACATCTGGGTTGTTTCCAGGTTCTGGCTATTATGAATAAAGCTGCTATGACCATGGTTAAGCAAATGTCCTTGTTGTGTACTTGAGCATCTTTTGGATATATGCCTAGGAATGGTATATAGGAGTGATGGATCTTGCGGAAGCACTATTCCTAGTTGTCTGAGAAAGCACCAGATTGATTTCCAAAGTGGTTTTACAAGTTTATGTTCCCACCAGTAATGGAGGAGGGTTTCCCTTTCTCCAAAACCTCTCCAGCATGTGATGTCTACATGCAGAAATATGAAAATAGTTAAACATTTATCACCCTGCACAAAACTAAAGTCCAAGTGGGTCAAATTCCTCAACATAAAACTAGACACACTAAATCTGTTAGAAGAAAAAGTGGGGAAGACCCTAGAACTCATTTGCACAGGAGGCAACTTCCTGAACAGAACAGCAACAGCACAGGCTCTAAGAGCAACAATCAATGAATGGGACCTCATGAAACTGAAAAACTTCTGTAAAGCAAAAGACACTGTCCTCAGAACAAAATTACAGCCTACAGATTCGGAAAGGATCTTCACCAACCCTATATCTGACAGAGCGCTGATATCCAGAATATATAAAGAACTAAAGAAGTTAAAAAGCAACAAATCAAGCAATCCAATTAAAAGATGGGGTATGGAGCTAAACAGAGGAATATAGAATGGCAGACACTAAACACTTAAAGAAATGTTCAAAGTCCTTAGCCATCAGAGAGATGCAAATCAAAATGACCCTGAGATTTACCTTAGACCCATCAGAACGGCTAAGATCAAAAACTGAAGTATCTTAAGTTCCTTAACTTTAAAAAAAAAAAAAAAAACATTTCTGCCATTTTTGGTATTTTCTCATTTGTCCTAAAAGAGATAAAATACTTTAACATGTGAAAGATATTTTTTTCCTAAGAGCAGAGTATTCATAAAATCCCTTATCCTCTAATTGTGCTCCATCTTTTGGGGGGAATATATCATCTTCTAATTTTAGTTTCTCAGTGTTCTTTGACACTGTTGCCTTCCTGTGTTTGTATTTGAACAATCTGGCTGTGGTGATATGGTAGTCCTTATATTAATACTGTTTATCTATGGTTTATATCTTCCATCAGTTTAGGAAAATCATTGCTACCTTTTCAAATCAATACTGTCTCATTTTGTATGATATCTTTCTTGGACGATGTGTATATTCACATGGAAAAATCAATTGGGTCATTTATATGTCTTGCTTTCTCTTACTGATATTTTCCATTTTTTTTTGTCTTTTTTTTTTAATTTTTATTTTTATCAGTTACATTTTATTAATTCTGTATCCCAGCCGTGCCCCGAACCCTCGATCCCTCCCAGTCCCTCCCTCCCTCCCTCATCACCACTGTGCCCCTTTCTAAGTCCACTGATAGGGGGGACCTCCCCCCATTCATCTGATCCTGTTTTATCAGGTATCTTCAT
>REGO01000294.1:1336923-1412709 GCA_010120015.1 Rhombomys opimus | reverse complement strand
CCCCATTCATCTGATCCTGTTTTATCAGGTATCTTCATTGAGTTCCTGTTAGAAATAGTCCTTGTTTTTATACTACTTTCAGTTCAAATGGTTTAGGAAGACTCATTCCCAAATTTATGGGTTTTTTTTCTTTTTTCTTTTTCTTTTAAATCTTAATCTCTTTTAAAAACCAATTTCATTTATTTGATTTTCAGTGGTAGCAATTCTTGTTCATCCTACATGTTCCTCTCAATTTTTTAAATTACTTTTGCCTTATTACCTTTGTTACAGATCATTGTTTCAGTGATCTAGAATGACAATATCTCATGCTTGTTGTTGTTGTTGTGTGTGTGTTTCGTGGGTCATAAGGCTTGTTGCTGTGAAGTAGATCTATGCATTGGGGCTGTGCTCTACTTGATCTATCCACTGATCTCTATATTATGTCCACTGTTGTTTTCTGGTATGGACTCTATTTGCTCTAATGGGGGGCTTCTCATTAAACTTGGTAGCTTCACTCCTCAGTGGGTGTAAAGATAACCTTTGGAATGTAGTCAGAACTTATGTTGTACTAGCAAAGTAAACGGAGTAAATTCTTTTCTAATGTTCATAATATCAATAGCCCTAGAATCAGCTAGGTTTTCAGCACCATGCATGATTTCCATCCTCTTTACACACACACATACCTACCACACATGCATGTGTGTGTGTTTGTGTGTAATAATATAGTCAAAGCAAAAAAGGCTACCATTTTGAGAGCAGGAGAATATGGAAAGGGTTGGAAGAGTACCTGAGAGATTGTGGAGAAAGAAGAAGTAATATAACTATATTTTAAAAACATTTTTAAGATTATAAAAGGTGGATAATTTGTAATTCATTCTTATGCTACAAAATCATAGCTTTAAAATAAAAAACGCTCAAATACTGCAGCTCCCAATGGGGACTCTCACTCTTTACTAAGATGGCAGACAAGGAACAGCTAATTCCTCTGATCAGATACTGCTGGCCCTCCAGCTTTATTGGGGCTCCTTCAGTTGCTGTATTCTCTGTGTGTAGCTCACTGCTGCGGCCAGGTTCTTTTGCTAGAATGATTTAAACGTTAGTGCTTTTGAACTCAAACGGTTTGTTCTCCTATTAGAGTTATAAATTTTAACATTCTCAGAAAAGAAGTTTCAAATCCAGTTTGATAAATCCACTTGGAAGAGCTCAATTCTTTTTACTTTGTCGTTGTTTTAATTTACTTTCTCTGCTCTGAGCCTGACTTTACTGGCTTCTCCATCCTCAGCAGCAGCAGGCTTCCACCTGCCCTTCCCTTCCCTGTCCACAGTTGAGTCCATTACAGAAGACTTGCCTCGGCTAATTTCCACAACTCTGCAATTTTAAAATGTGCTAACAAATATAAAAACGACTGATTGAGTAACACAGCACTTGTCAAAATTGTAGAGCTGTAAAAACGGCAGACAGCCTACTCAAGTTATACCTGAGAGCTTACTGCCTTTGAAAGGGTGGCATGACAGTGTCACATGCAGCATCCATAAATGCTGGGGTTTTAAGTGAGTTGACTGTCAGGCTTATAATGGTGTACATGCACTTTTTAGGGATAGCACTTGTGTTTGTGTAGAAATAACCCAAGAATCTGCAGTGAAAACTAAAATTCCTGTAATCTGAATTATTTGTAGTTTTGGAATGGACACGCTTTGGGAGTTTTGCATGTTCTCCTTGAACAGGCGACCTCAAAATCTGCAAAAAATAGAAGTGAATCAACATCTTTTAACCCATACAACTATTAAGGGAATGCTTTTTATATTTTCGATTTTGTTCATTTTACACACCTTACAAAAATTTAAAGAATAGCATAAATGCTTGGTATGCAGCTAAATAAAATTAGTCACATTTTTTTCTATGAAATACTGGCATACTATAAGGAACTATGGGAACAAGGGAATATGTTAAAGGCTTATCTTTTAAAATAAAATTAAATTCCAATGGAATGAAATTTCTAGCAAAATATATCACAATATTATTAGTAAACGTTTTGAACACATTAAAAGATAAAACATCTATCAATAAGAATAGTTTTGATCATGTTTTCCTGTGACACAGCTAACATTCTCTAGTGGTCATATGCTGCTATGGACAGCATGGCAAGTGCCATATTATCTCCAAGATATGCGATATTTTTCAGCGCTACACAAGTTTTTAAATTTTAGGCCTCTAAGATCAAAAACTCAAGTGACAACACATGCTGGAGAGGTTGTGGAGAACGGAGAATCTTCCTCCATTGCTGGTGGGAATACAAACTTATAAAACCACTTTGGAAATCAATCTGGTGCTTTCTCAGACAATTAGGAATAGCGCTTCCTCAAGATCCAGCTATACCACTCCTAGGCATATATCCAAAAGAGGCTCAAGTACACAACAAAGACATTTGCTCAACCATGTTTGTAGCAGCTTTATTTGTAATAACCAGAACCTGGAAACAACGCAGATGTCCCTCAGTTGAGGAATTTATGCAGAAATTGTGGTACATTTACACAGTGGAATACTACTCAGCAATTAAAAATGAGGAAATCATGAAATTTGTAGGCAAATGGTGGGACCTAGAAACGATCATCCTGAGTGAGGTATCCCAGAAGCAGAAAGACACACGGGTTATATACTCACTTATACAAACCTATAAGATAGGATAAACATACTAAAATCTACACACCTAAAGAAGATAAACAAGAAAGAGGACCCAGGTTATGATGATCAATCCTTACTTAGAAAGACAAATGGGATGGACATTGGATGTAGCAGCAAACAAGTAACAGGACAGGAACCTACCACAGAGGGCCTCTGAAAGACTCTACCTAGCAATGTATCAAAGCAGATATTAAGACTCATAACCAAACCTTCGGCAGAGTGCAGCAAATAAAAAAAAAAGGGGGGGGGGAGTTAATACGACCTGGAGAGGACAGGAGCTTCACAAAGACCAACTATATCTGGGCACAGGGATCTTTTATGAGACTGTTTCTCCAAACAGGGACCATGTATGGGTGCAGCCTAGAGCCTCTGCTAAAGATGCAGCCCTTGGTAGCTCAGTATCAAAGTGGGTACCCTAATAAGGGGAACAGGGACTGTTTCTGACATGAACTCAATGGCAGGTTCTTTAGCCTCCCCCACCCCGGGAGGTGCAGTCCTGTTAGGTCAGAGAGGAGGACTTTGCAGCCAATCCTGAAGACACCTGATAAACCAGTATCAGATGGAAGGGGAGGAGGTTCTCCCCTAACAGTGGACTTGGAAAGGGGCAGGGAGGAGATGAGGGTGGGAAGGTGGGATTGGGTGGTAGAGAAGGAGCGGGATACAGCAGGGATACAAAGTTAACAAACTGTAAATAATATTAGAAAAATAAAAATTATAAAAAAAATCTTAGGCCTCATCTAGAGAGTAAAGAAGGCAAATAATTTTTGGTAAATATTTTGTTTCTAAAATAGCCTGATTGTGTATGTTCAGTCATTTCCCCAGAGAATTAAAACATACAATATTTGTTGATATTTCCATGATTCTAAGGGTCAGTTTTATTGGAACTAGCTCATGAGATGATGGAGAACTTCAAGTCCCATGATCTGCATGTAAGGTGCTGAACAGGAAAGCCAATGTTGTGATTAAATTCAAGTCTACTGTTGAGAATTCGAGGACTCAACTGTAACCCTCAGAATGAGTCTAGGAACCTAAGAATAATGGAGGAGTATTGATATGAGTTATGGAATCCAAAGTTCTGTTCTCAACTATATGTCAGTGGTACAAGGCAGGTGTTCTAATTAAGAAGAGCTAGGATGAATTCACCTTTCCCTTTTTATCTTTATTCTGTGAGAGCTTTTAACAGATTTAATCATATTGGGAAGACTATGTCTTCCTTAATAAAAGAGTTATTTGCATACTAATGTATTTTAAAAGCATTATCACAAACACACTAATTAATAAATACTATTAATTAGTTATCTGCTTATTTTTTCTTACAAAAGTGACATAAATTAACTGAAATTTATGTATTATAAGAGATATTTTCCTGCATTAATATTTCAGTTCTCCCATTAGTGTTGATGAACAGAATACTAATTGGTCAATATTATTTAACCAGACACTAAACTTGATTTGTAAATGATCATGTCTACGAATGCCTGTATTTGTGTTCAACCAAACACAAAACCATATAAAGAAAGACTAGGTGAGGTAGAAATGAACTGCAATTTGGAAAGTTAACACATATCACAGTAATGCTCATTCTTTTCTTCTTCTTTGGACAATAACACCTCTGAAGCTTTGGAATATGACAAAGAAGATTCTGTTGGCAAGAATCTAAAACTGAGAGTCACAACAACTCCCATGTAATGATGTTCTTTGGAAACTATTATCATGGAAATCAGAACCACACACATACATATTTTTTTCTATAATTTTTTTTCGTTTCCATAGAATAAGAATTTGTCCTGTTCATAATGTAGTGACATTTTTCACTTCTCTTAACCTCATAATCCTGCATAATTTATTAGCAACTCCAACTTGAATACTTCAACTTATCCTTCCAAGAACAATCTCCAATGATTTTCATACATAAAAATATTTTTTTTCCCAAAGAAAACATAGTGTCTTCTGGCATATGGGCAAAGACACCCCAGAACATGTACATATGCTCATACACATGCACATCTCTACACACACACCACAAACAAAGCAATATACGTGGCGAATTTGCAGTACTTAATAAATACATACATACACACAATTTTAAATGTCTTTTAAACATCCTATTTCACTCAGTCAATAACTTTTCTACTTCTGGTAAAGAATTTGAGTTTTGTTCCTACTTACCAACTTCATCAGGTTTCTAGTTCTCAAATGCAAGTTGAAATCTCTTGACTATTAACCTCTGCAATTCATTCATTATGCGGGACCTACTGGATATTAGTCTTGATACAGAACTGATTAAAAGACCACCTTCTCACTTAAATGCATTTCAAATGCATTTCCATTGGCTTCATCTTTACTGTCTTTTTTAGCTACTTAGACATGCCTGTTATGCATAATCTTATTCCTAAGGTTTTTTTTTTCTCAAATATTTTTGTAATATCATGTTTCTTTTCTACTTCCCATGTGCTTTCATTTTCCTCACCACAAACGCAGTTTGTGGTGAACAGGCATCTTGGGCTTGAGTCTTGAGGCTCTCTCTGTTGTATTATCACGAAGCTTAAATTTATGAGGATGAGTGCTACTCTTTCTGTGGTTATAAGGACGAATATTTAGAATATTCTTAAGGATTATACTGATTTAGTAAAGTGGAAGTCATAGGCTCTCCTCTAAGATCCATGGTTTCACTAGTCATGGGTATGTGATCATGTTTCCAACACCACACATGATTTCTACTTTGTTGAAAGGCCTTAAAACCTATTAGAGAGCTGTTGGTTACTGCCAAGGTATGCATGCCACCACTGCACCCTTAAAGTGATCATGACATGCTAGTACTTGTGGTTAGTAGGCTTCATATATAGGTAGAAAAGTTTGCTTCTCTTCTCTGTAAGCTTTCTTGGTAATTTACAATGCCATGGGAGTACCCAGTCCCCATTGGATACATTTATAAAACTACTCTAGAACAGAAGGCTCAGCAAATACTGAGGAAGAAAGGACAGATACATTGTAAGAACTCAGAGGATCAGGGAGTTTGCTGTGAGAGTGTGTCTCTTTGTAATGTCAGAGGCACACTCATAGTGTCACCAACATGGCTGCCTTAACATGAGTTGAAGAAGGACAACAGCAATAGACAGGCTAATGTGGCCCACAAGGCTTCCATGATACACAAAGAACTATCTGCAGCTAAAGACTGGGGAGAGTGGGAGAAACAGTATTCCCCAGGGATGAGCATACAAATTAGTTATCCAACACCAAAGGATCAGTCTGAAAAACATACATACTAGTAACATTATTCAGACTGAGCAGATTGTATTGATGTATTTTGGAATACATATGTTTATACATATATATGCATCTAACAATTAGTGAAAAGAAGGGATGTGAATATTAAAGAGAATAAGGAAATATATATGGAGAGATTTGGAAGATGGAAAGGAAAGTAAGTGTATATTTATATTATATTATCATGAGATAATCAAAACAACAAAAGAAAAATAATCAGTAAGATCCTTCAAAGGCTCATTACATTTATTTATTGTGTGCCTGTACTGATGAGCAAGAAGAAATCAAAGAACAGATTTCAGGAATGAAATCTTCCCAAATGTGTGGGTCTGGAAGATTAAAGTCTAGACCTCAAGCTTGGCAAACAAACATAATTACATGCTGGGTCATCTCACTGACTCAGAAATCGAATAGTAAACGACAGTAATTAAGACATTGACTTCACAGATTTGATTCTTGTAAAAAGAATCAAACCAATCTTCACAAAGAGTTTGTGGAATGAAAGGAATTTAAAAGGAATAAATGGTTAATATGGCCTTAGTTATTATTGTTCAATGGTGACACATTATACTCCATATTCTGATGAGCAGTGCATCTAATTTCCTGGTTTATATTGACAGAGCTGTTGGTGGGGATGTTGTCTACCTCTGCCGTGTAACCTGGTGGCCCTTCTCCACACAACGCTGTGTGTCTGAAATGTGGTTAGTGTGAATAAGGATGTAGATTTCTAATATTACTTAACTTTGACTACCATAATTTAAATAAAGCATTCACTACCAGGGTTCGCTTTACTGACAGCACAGCTCTAGACTTTTCCTTTTAGGTTCTTACAGAATGCTATACTAGCACATTTCAAACAAATCTGAAAACCTGCTTACTTGTCCACTGCAGATCGTGCTCTTTTTCTGAATTCCTCCTTTTAGCTAATAGCATCGCCATCCACCACAGCAAAATGTTCAGATGTTATGTGATGTATTAGGATTCATTCTAAAATGAAAGGGGCATGACCTTTGAATCAAACACACCTGGCTTCAAACAGGGCATCTCCATTTCCTTGCCATTTGACCTTGGGCAAATTTAATAACCTGTGAGTCTCATTCTTTTTCATTTGTAAAATAGAAATATATATGTGTATCACACAGGGCTATTACGAGGATTAAATAGCATAGCATATGTAAAACACCTGGCATAGTTCTGGGCATAAAAAGCACATATACTCATAAATATACATTACCTCTTATTTTCCTCCCCTTCAAATGGAGGAACAGATCCAATTGATCTGCAGCTGGGGTATTTTTTTGAGTTTGTCCTTTCTTTCTAATCCTGCTGAATAAATTTCTATTAATCTTCTCATGAAATTTTCCACTGTACAGCCTCTTAAGCAATACCTTTTCTCCAGTTCTCTTTGAGAAACCTCTTGCTTCCAATCCATTCTCTAAACTTCCACAAGCAATTTTCCAAAGCAGGTTCAATATTCCATTAATTATTGGTTCATCCCCCTACTGTCTATGTCTATTTTTACATGTTTAGTATCACAAAGTATATTATAGCTTGCACAAACACATTGAACTGTAGAATGTTGGGTTCACAAATATGTTTTACTGTATACAGGATTTTAATTTACATTTTCAATAGCACCTTTAAAAACATGGCATTAGGTACCTACCTATTTTTATATTGCTATGTATTTAATGCTGCTTTGAATAATCTAATATAATTTCATTATTGAGAACAATTGTGACTTTTGTAGGATGAATACACACCAAAGCAGAGAATTCTGAATGAAAATCCTAAGTCCTAAAATCCTAAAATCCTAAGCGACAGCTCATTACAGTGTTTCTCTCCCCCTGCCCCCACAAGTTCTGGAGATGAAATTCACAGCCATATGGATACTGTCACAGAACTATGTCCTCAGACATTCTATTTTATATCTACATTTTGATCATATTTAATAAACATCTGAGGGGCTTCAAAATAAAAGCATCTCTGAGTATTGAAATGATACCACTACACATGAAATTTTTCACAGTCATGCAAATGTTCTCACTAAAATGAGATAAACATCACTCTCCCTGAAGTTTGGCTATGAGTCTCAGTATTACCTTGGATACACAGATGGGTAGAGTCTTTCAGAGGTCCTCTATGGAAGGCTCCTGTCCTGTTCCTTGTCTCCTCCTACTTCTAATATCTATACTGTCTGCCCTTCAGGATGAGGATTAACCCTCTTCCCAATGGTCCTCCTTGTTGCTTAGCTTGTTTAGGAGTATAGATTTTAGTATGTTTATCCTATAGTATATGGTAATTATCACTTATAAGTGAGTATTTACCATATGAGGGGACAGGAACTCCTTAAGGAGACCATCAGAGCCAAAAATCCTGGGCCCAAGGGGGCCTGCAGTGAATGATACTCCAACCAACATGCAGCCTATAGGCTGCTTAGTCTCCAAGTGGCTCTCCTGGTAATGGGAACAGGAGCTGTCTCTGACATGAACTCAGTGACTGGCTCTTTGATCATCCCCCCCCCCCCCGAGGGGGGAGCAGCCTTCCTGGCCACAGAAGAAGACAATGCAGCCAGTCCTGATGAGACCTAATAGGCTAGGGTCAGAGAGAAGGTAGGAGGATCTCACCTATCAGGGGACTAGGAGAGGGGTATAGGGAGAGAAGGGAGAGGGTGGGTGGGACTGTGAGGAGAAAAGGGACAGCGCTATAGCAGGGATACAAAGTGAATAAATTATAATAACTAAATTAACAACTTTATTAAAACAAATTAATTAAAAACATAGATAAACTAAAGACATTACATACATCTATTTCTGATATAAATTAATTTTTGCTCAGACTTGTGTCTATCCAAAGATATCTCTATCATGCATATGGAAATGTTTCAACAAACAGAAAACTTCAAAATCTGTAATACTTCAAGGCTCAAGCATTTTACGTCATCCAAAGCTCAACATGTGTATAAACTTCAGAACTGCAAGTCAGGTTAAGGTCGAGAATAACTCGAAGATCCCAGATGGCTACAGTTTTCCACAACCACTGGGAGCGTCACGTTAGTTCTGCCAGTTTTTGCAGGTTTCCAACTTTAAATTTTGTTGATACCAATTTATCTTTTGAATCTACGTCATATTCTTAAATACCAAGTCAGTGAGACTCATTTAAGTTTTCCAGAGAGCCATGGTTCTTTGCTTTGTCTCCTCCTTGGACAACAGAATTGTCATAAACATTCCAGGGGTTGTGGTATAGTTTGTATAAATTTTAAAGCTTACCTACTTCACACTTATTGTTCACTTGTGTTAATTGTTTACTCATTTCCTTTCATGTATTTCCTGATCAAACTGCTAGAGCACATGACAGGTATATTTTACTGCAGGTACTCTGTCACAGTGACTATAAAACCACTCATTTAAACTTTTGACTTTTCGTTGCTTCTGCCTTTTATAATAAGTGTTTCATTTCTGCAATTGTAATATAATTTCACATAGTTCTTCTATTGTTTTATTTTTTCCACTGGCTGCTGTTTTAAATTATCTTTTCATTTGACCACTGTCATTTGAATGTTCATTTTCTGCAGTTCTTTCTCAGTACCATACCTGTCATCTTATTAGTTCATTTTTTTTATTTCTTGCCTTTCAAAATATACAAGACTTCATCTAGTCTAAAATGTCTTTTTTTTTTAATCATATAAATTTCAGATAACTAATTCTGTGGCATGATTTTCTCTTTTGTAACATATGTTTGATGGAAATAAGTTCTAAGTTTGATATAGTACACTTTTATTTTTTTATTAATGTTATCACAGTAGTAATTAACACTATACGTTCTTCAAAATATTCCAGAATTTTTGTATTTCATCATTTTATATGTTACATTTATTTCTACGAATGATCCATATGGAAATGACCTTGTGAGAACAGATTTAGGTATTGCTATAATCCATTATTTCCATGTGAATATTGGTTGCCCACTGCCATCCAATGAAAAAATAAAAATTAATGACACTGAATTTTGGAAGTAGCCTTGTTATAAATTAAGTTATTAAATATTGGTGTGTGTTCAGAAATCTCTAAACAAACTGCATGTCATTTAAACACTTCTTTTTCTTTATTCCAATACTACCTTAAAGTTGTTGAAGAGCCCAGTGTGTTAGCACAGACCTTTAATTCCAGAACTTGGCGAGGCAGGGGTGGGTGGATCGCTTAGAGTTGGAGGCCAACCTTGTCTTTTTATTTTTATTTTTTAACACACAACAGTATCAAAAAAGAAAAGAAAGAAAGGATATTGAAGTTTTAAAGTACATTTCATAATTAGGAGCACAAGAACTTTACTTTTGTTAGCATGTGTGTATGTGTGTGTGTGTATATATATGTGTGTGTGTGCTCATGTATGCACATGTGTGCATGGTATATGCAATCCAGAAGTCAATGTTAAGTGCTTTTCCTCAGTCTTTCCCCATTTTAATTTTTATAATTTTTATTGTTATCATTTATTACAATTGATTCAATTTGTATCCTGGCTGTGACCCCCTCCCTTGTCTCTTCCCAATCCCACCCTCCTCTCCCTATTCCCCTCCACTAGTCCACTGATAGATGAGGACCTCTTTCCCTTCTATTTGACCCTAGCCTATCAGGTCTCATCAGGACTGGATGGACTGCCTTCCTCAGTGGCCTGGCAAGGCTGCACCCCTCCCAGGGGAGATGATCACAGAGCCAGCCACTGAGTTCATGCTGGAGAAATTCTCTGCTTCCCTTTAGGGAACCTACTTGGAGACTGAGCCTATGGGCTACATCTGAGTCTGGGTTTTAGGTCCTCTCCATGTATTATTGTCCTTTGTTGGGTTATCATTCTCTTCAGGGCTCCCAGGGCCCAGTTTTATTAGCTCTTTTGGTCTCCTTTTGGAGCTCCTGTTCCCTCCAGGTCTTTCTCTCTCCCCTTCTTTCATAAGATTTGCTGCATTCTGCCCAAAGTTTGGTTATGAGTCTGCTTTGTTACCTCCATAAGTAGAGTCTTTAAGAGGCTGTCTGTAGTAGGCTCCTGTCTTGTTCCTTGTCTTCTCCTGCTTCCAGTGTCTATCATGTTTGTCCTTCTGGATGAGGATTGGGCATCTTCCCTAGGGCCTTCCTTGTTTAGCTTCTTTAGGACTATAGATTTTAATATATTTATCCTATATTATATGGCTAACATTCAAATTGAGTAAGTATATACCATGTGTGTCTTTCTGATTCTGAGTTACCTCACTCAAGATGATCTTTTCTAGTTCCCATCATTTACCTGCAAATTTCATGATTTCCTTGTTTTTAATTGCTGAGTAGTATTCCATTGTGTAAATGTACCACAATTTCTTTATCCATTCCTCAAATGAAGGACATCTGGGTTGTTTCCATATTCTGGACATCAGAAGAAGGAAAAAAGAGGGAGCAAGTCAGGAGTCTGACACAGAGGACCTCTGAAAGGCTCTGCCCTGCAGACTATCAATGCAGATGCTGAGATTTAAGGGCAACCTTTGGGAAGAGTGCAGGGAATCTTATGAAAGAAGTGGGAAACAGTAAGATCTGGAGAGGACAGAAACTCCACAAGGAGAGCAACAGAAGCAAAAAATCTGAGCACAGGGGTCTTCCCTGAGTCTGATATTCCAACCAAGGACTATGCATGGAGATAACCTAAGACCCCTGCACAGATGTAGCCCATGGCAGTTCAGTATTCAAGTGGATTCCATTTTAATAAGAACAAGGATTGTTTCTGACATGAACTGATTGGCCTGCTCTTTAATTACCTCCCCCTGAGGTAATTAAAGAGAAGCCTTACCAGGCCACAGGAGAAGACAATGCAGCCACTCCTGATGAGACCTAATTGACTAGGATCAGAAGGAAAGAAAAGAAGACCTCCCCTATCAGTGGACTTGGGGAATGGCATGCATGCAGAGGGTGGAGGAAGGGAGGGATTGGGATGGGAGGAGGGAGAGAACCACAGGGGAGATACAAAGTGAATAAAGTGGGAAGAGGGACTGCCTCTGACATAAACTGATTGGCCTGCTCTTTGATCACCTCCCCATGAGGGAAGAGCAGTCTTACCAGGCCACAGAAGATGACAATGCAGCCACTCCTGATATGATCTGATAGACTAAGATCAGAAGGAAGGAGAGGAGGACCTCCCCTATCAGTGGACTTGGGGAGGGGCATGTGTGAAGAAGGAGGAGGGAGGGTGAGATTGGGAGGGGAGGAGGGAGGGTCTTATGGGGGGATACAAAGTGAATAAAGTGTAAAAAAATAAAAATAAATTGCTCACAAAAAAAAGAATTAAAACTTTAGATAAATTTAGTACAGAAGTATGGATGGGTGCTTTAGCAAAAAATACAAAATACAGCCAACTATCGTAATAAACTTATTTTACAGTTGCAAAAAAAACCTACTTGGTCATTGTAGATGATATCTTTTATGTGTTCTTGGAATTGGTTTGCAAGTATTTTATTAAGTATTTTGGCATCAATGTTCATAAGAGACATAGATCTGAAATTCTCCTTTTTTGTTGTGCTTTTGTGTGGTTTCAATTTCAAGTTACTGTGGCCTCATAGAATGAGTTCGGCAGTGTTCATTCTGTCTCTATTTTGTGGAAGATTTTGAAGAGTATTAGTGTCAGGTCTTCTTTGAAGGTCTGGTAGAATTCTGTGCTGAAACCATCAGGCCCTTGGCTCTTTTTGGCATGGAGAGTTTTGATGGCTGCTTCTATTTCCTTGGGAGATATAGGACTATTTAATTTATTTACCTGATCTTGGTTTACCTGATTTTGGTAAATAAAATCTATCAAGAAAAATTTCCATTTCATTTAAATTTTCAAATTTTGTGGCGTATAGGTTTTTGAAGTAAAATCTAATAATTTTTCATATTTCCTCAGTGTCTGTCATTATTTCCCTATTTTTATTTTTGATTTTGCTGATTTGCATAGTTTCTCTCTCTGCCTTTTAGTTTGGCCTAGGGTTTGTCTGTCTTGTTGATTTTCTCAAAGAACCAGCTCTTGGCTTCATTGAGTCTTTGAATTGTTTTCTTTGTTTGGTTATTTCCACTCATCTACTCCATTTGGGTATGTCATCTTATTTTATTTTCTAGGGTTTTTATATGGGCTATTAAGTTCCTTGTATAAGATGTCTCAAACGTCTTCCTAACTTTCCTCTTAGCACTTCTTTCATTGTGTCCCACACGTTTAGGTAAGTTGTGCCTTCATTTTCATTGAATTTTAAGAATTCTCTAAGTTCTTTTATTATTATTATTATTATTATTATTATTATTATTATTTCTTCCCTGATCCAGCTGTAGTTGAGTAGAGAGTTGTTTAGTTTCTATGCATGTGTAGGCTTTTTGTTATTTCTGTTGTTGATTTCTAGTTTTAGGCCATGATGGTCTGAGAAGATACAAGGGATTATTTCAATCTTCTTGTATCTGTTGAGGTTTGTTTTGTGTCCGACTATTTGGTAAATTTTGGAGAAGGTTCATTGGGGTACTGTGAAGAAGGTATACTCTTTTGTGTTTGGGTGTAAACATCTTTTAGGTCCATTTGATTTAGGACCTCTGTAAGTGTATTTAATTTACTATTTAGCTTCTCTCTAGATGATCTGTCCCTTGGTGAGAGTGTTGAAGTCTCCCACTATTTAGGTGTTGGGATCGATGTGTGATTTGCCCTTTAATAATGTTTCATTTACAAATGCAGGTGCTCTTTTATTTGGGGCATAGAAAGTGAGGTCCTCCTGGTGGATTTTTCCTTTGATGAGAATGAAGTGTCCTTCCTATCTTTTTTGATTAATTTTGGTTGAAAGTCTATTTTATCTGATAGTAGGATAGCTACTTCAGCTTGTTTTCTGGATCTGCTTGCTTGATAAACCTTTTTCCAGCCCTTTACTCTGAGGTAACGTCTGTCATTGTTGCAAAGGTGTGTTTGTTGGATGCAGCAGACTGTTGGATCCTGTTTCCACAAGCATTCTGCTAGTCTGTGTCTTTTTATTGGAGAATTGAGTCCAATCTTGATAGATAATAGTGCCCAATGAATGTTCGTTCCTTTTATTGTGGAGTTGGTGTTGATAGCGTGTTTGTGTGCTTGTTTTCTTTTGATTTTGTTGTTGTTGTTGTTGTAAGGTTATCTGTGTCCTGTATTTTCTTGGGTCTAGTTGATTTCATTAGGTTGGCATTTTCTTTCTAGTATCTTCTGTAGGGCTGGGTTGCTATGTAGATATTGTTTAAGTTGAGTTTTGTCATGTAATTTTTTTTCCATCTATGTTTATTAAAGTTTTGCTGTGTATAGTAGTTTGGTTTGGCATCTGTGTTCTCGAAGAGTCTGCATGACATCTGTCCAGGCCCTTCTGGCTTTCATGGTTTCTGTTGAGAAATCTCGTGTGATTCTGATAAATCTACCTTTGTATGTTTCTTGGCCTTTTGTCCCTTGCTGCTTCTAATATTTTCTCTTTGTTATGTAGATTTAATGTTTTGTCTGTCAAGTGACATGAGGAGTTTCTTTTCTGGTCTAGTTTATTTGGTGTTTTGTAACCCTCCTGCATGTTTAAGGACATTTCTTTCTTTAAGTTGGGAAAATTTTCTTCTATAGTTTTCTTGACAGTATTTTTGGAACTTGGAGACTGAGACTTCTTTTTTGTCTTCCTGTTATTCTTAGATTTTATCTTCTCACGGCATCCTTGATTTCTTGGATGTTTTGTATTTGGGACTTTTCTGAATTTACTTTTTCTTTGAGAGATGTATCCATTTCTGCAATTTTATTTTCAGTGCCGTAGATTCTGTCTTCCATCTCTTGTATTCTGTTGGTGATGCTTACCTTTGTGGTTCCTGTTCTGTTCTCTAAATTCTCCAACTCCAGGGTTTTCTCTGTTTGTGTTTTCTTTGTTGATTATAATTGTTTTTCTTTATCTGTTTGAATAATGGCATCTATTTTTTTATTTATTTCCTCTTTATGTGCCTTCAATAACTTGATAAGCATAGTCTTAAAATCATTTTCCTGTGTTTCTGATGAATTAAAATATCCATTGATTTTGGGGATTGCTGGTGAAGCCATGATGTCCTGATTTTTGTTGGATGTTTTCTTATGCCTCCCTTTATCCCTATGTTGCCCAGTAGACTTTGCTGTTTGTTCCTGGAGCCTGTACTGCAGACTGGTAAGTCTCTCTCTGCAGGCTGTAGTATTCTTCAGGAAGATGAGAGAGGTCCACAGATTTGGGAGTGGTTATTTGTGTTTCAGATGCAGCTAAGGGAGGAAGGTTGCAGGTGCAAGTGCACAAGTGCTCAAGCGCAGGATTGTTCATGGAGGTGTGCCTGCCTACAAGTAAAAGGGAGAAGCAAACCCAAGCTAGGATTGTAGCTCAGGTACCATTGGCTTGTGTGCAGGCATAGTGTGCATGCGCAGGTGCCCTGAATGACTCAGAGGCTTACAGCCGTGTCTTGGTATTGTGCACCAAGTACTCAGATGTGCCTGAGCTGCACCATCTTGGTTCCAGGAATTGTTTGGCTGGACTCCACTGGGAGACCCACAGAACAGGAGCTTCAATGTTGAGAATGCTGTCCCAGAGATCCCAGTGTAGCCCACAGTGGGGGTGTGGGAGAGATCCAATGTATGATGGCTAGTGTAGAGGGACCCCGATCTGGGGCTCTGTATGCACTCTCTTGCAGAAGCACTCACTGGCAGGCCTGTGTGGGAGCATGCTCACTTGCAGGTGTGTTTTAAAAGTGCAGAGGGCCCAGGGCCTGGAACTCACTTGCAGGCATATGCGGTAATCTTAGAGAGAGCTCACATTTTTCTACTCTAATATTTGGGTTCCATGTTTGGCCAATAGATTAGTGAGGCACCCCTTAACATAACTGGGGTTATGTACTCCCTTCCACTGTGGTCATTCTCAGACCACAGAGATGTCCACAGGGGCCTGGATCCAATCTGTCCCAACTCAGGGGTTGTCCCCTCTAGCCTGGTAAGCCTCAAATTCAATGCTCTGGCTTTAGACACCCATCCACCCATCAGTTTTGGAGTTTCGGATCTTATGCCCTTCAGAAATGGTGTACACTGGTTGGGGTCACTTTGGGGAGCCATCTTATTTGTTGAGTCAGCATTTTTAAACTTTGCTAGTTTGGATGCGCTGGCTGGCCCGTAGACCCCAAGGATCCCAACATCTCTGAATCCTTAGGGGCTGGTTATTGGAGGATGTTGCCACACTGGGAATCTGACTCAGCAAACACTTTTCCAGCAGAGCCATGTTCTTAACCCCAGCCTTGTTAATTTAGAGATTATCTTTCCTTTTATGGTTTCTAGATGCTTTGAATTTCTGTAAATTTCTTAAAATTAACTTGGTCATTTAAAAAATATATATCTTCCGGGATTATGAATTTTCTGTGAAGTCAAAATCAAACTGGCTGAGGGTTGGCATTTTAGAATGGTCTTTTCAGTCTCCACATGAGGCAGCTATTTACTTAGCTCTTGTTAATTTTTGAATTTTGTATATAGAAATTTTACATACTAACTTCAAATTTGTTTCTTCACATCTTAAGCAGGTGAATAGTAGGTAGTATCGTTATTGTTTTAATGCATTCTACTGTTTTTCTTTGTCTACAGGACTATAGTCAGTACTTATAAATTAATGTTTATATGCTAATTTAGGGAAAATCACTTATCTCTGCAGTTCTCAGGTAGTGAGAAGTAACCACCTTTGGTAAACATCTATCTTCAAGAACATTTACTTTACCATTCACAACGGTAGCAAAATTACAGTTATGAAGTATCAACCTAAATAATTTTATGGTTGAGGGTCACCACAACCTGGAGAACTGTATAAAAAGGTTACAAGATTAGGAAGCTTGAGAATCACTGAATTTAATTATATATCTGATAGTTAATTATAGTCCTTTGTTTCACATAAAACTTATTTTTTAAAATATTGACGGCTTTAGTTTTTCTTTTTAAAATTTATAATTTAAATGACAGCTATCTCTCTTTTTGCACTAAATAGAATATGTGAAATGATATTTTCAAACAAGCAGAGATAACTTTAAAATTAGTTAATTAATTAACTTTATAACCTGATCAGAACTTCCCCTCCCTCTTGTTCTCCCAGACTCTCCCTCTCTCCCATCCCTTCTCCATCCTTCCTTTCTCCACTGAAAAGGGATATCAACCAGCCTTGGCATATCAAGTTACAGTAAGAGTAGGCAATTTTTCTCTCCTAGTGTAGTTAGACAAGGCAGTCCAGTGAGGGGAAAGGGATCAAAAGGCAGGCAACAAGCCAGAGACAGCCCCTGCTGCAGCAGAGAAGACTTAATTGATTATGTGGTTTATTGTAGCTTTTTTTTTTTAACAGTTATCACTGATGTTTCTATGCAATCAAAATTTGATATATGTGGCATAAGAGAGTTTCAAAATTTTGCTGAATGCCTTTTATAGAGTTCACCGACGACAAAGTCAATACCTTTCTATTTTGTTCTTATTTAGCTTTTATTCTAACAGGGTAAGGTCCGTTACTGAAACATTGATATCATCAGAAGTGGCTATAATGTGCTTGGAGAATAGATCTGCCTCCCTGTTCCCATCTTTCTTCTGCTCTCCTGCATGGCCATAATCAAGATCCTTGATAGTCTCCCTTCTACTTTCCTGATAGGAAGCACATGTTAGTTATCTTTCTGATTCCAGTTTATTTGGATTCAGGTTCACCAAAGTCATCCATTCTTTAGCAAAGATCATGAGATCATTCTTTGTAGGTAAATAACACACACAAGTCACACTTCCTTTACAGTTTATCTGCTCGTGGCACCCAGTCTATATAACAAAGAATGCATATATTGCTGTATAAATACAGATAGTATGTAAATTTATTTCATACCAATATAATTTTTTTTAAGGAATGCATATCCAGGAGTGGTAGAGTTTAAGGTTGCTATGGCTCTAGTTTGAACTTTAAAGCAAACTCAAGAATGACTTCCATATTTTTAGGGTAATTTACATTATCCGAAAAAAATATATAAATTTTTTTTTTCTCTTCCCACCTCCTTTCCAGCATTTGTTGTAACTGTATTGTTGATGACAGACATTCTATAAAGGGAGAAAAATAAAATTTCAGTGAATTTTTAAAAAATCTCTTTTATTTATGTGTGTGTATGTATGTATGCATGTATCATATGTGTTTATGTATGTATGTATCTCATGTGCATGCAAAACTCTTGCTTAGGTCAAACGGCACAGAACTACTGGAAATAGAGTAGCTCTGAAATACCACATGTCACGTGGGTACTAAGAACTGAATCTGGCTGTTAGCATCCCAGACCAAATGTGCTTTTGATTTTAGAGTATATTTATAAGTAGATATGCATATATATTATGTAATATAAAGATATTTCACAAAATTATTGCTCAGATATTCTTTTATGACATGACTGTTCTGTTAATCTCTCCATTTACTAGTTGCGTGTTTTCCTTTTATTTTTGAATAATTTTTAGCTCTTTATATATTCTAGATATTAATTTTTTCCTGAAATGTTGGCAAATCCCCTTATTCTGCAGCCTTTCCTTCACTCTGCTGATTGTACCACGCTTTACAAGTGTTTTATAAAAGTATAACATTTGTTTACTCTTTTCATTCTTTCTTGAGTTGTTGAAATTGTGATTAAGAAGTGTTTTTCCCACAACTGTGTCCTGAATTCTTTCTTCTATATTTTCTAGTAGGTTCAAAAATATAAGTAAATCTTAGTATCTTTGATTGATATTTTTAATTTATTTTTATTAGAAACAGATTTGTTTACATATAATACATTTTGATTATTGTTTCCCTTCCCCCAACTCCTCCGAGATCCTGCACACCTCCCCACCAACCCAAATCTAAAACCTTTAACCTTCTTTCCCCTTAATGCAAATAAGCATCTAAAAAGTAATAAAATAAATGAAAACAAACCAGAATAGGTAAAAAACAAACAGGAAAAAAAAGAGCTAGAGCAAAAACAAAACAAAACGAAAACAGGCACAGTTGCTGAGACATACATTTAGACAAACAAAAAAGCAACAAAAAATCAGAAGCCATATATATATATATATATATTTAATTTTCTCAATATTAAGTCTACCATTCTATGAACATAGGAAACATTTTTGTATTCTAAAGTTTCATTCACTTTTTTCACTTATTCAGTATTTTTAATAATTTTTTTGTTGATGTCTTTCATATGAATTGATTGCTAAATAGGTTATTTAAATTGATTTTTGAAGCTGTACTCAATGGATTTTTTTTCTGATTTCTTTCTCACTGGATTCATTATTAGTGTATATTAAAACAATTAATTTTAGAATATTAATTTATGAAGGTTTTTCCTTTCGCTAGTGCGTCTGCAGCCATGAGTATGCTCTGGCCACAGAAGAGGCTTACTTACCTCCAGTGTCCTCCGCTGTGACAAGAAGAAAGTCTGGTTGGACCCCAATGAGACCACCGAAATCGCCAATGCCAACTCCCGTCAGCAAATCAGGAAGCTGTTCAAAGATGGGCTGATCATCTGGAAGCCTGTGACAGTCCATTCCCAGGCTCGATGCAGGCATATGGGCATAGGGAAATAGAGGATTAAGGCCAATGCTCGGATGCCTGAGTAAATGATCTGGGTGAGAAGGATGAGCGTCCTGCGCCGGCTCCCCAGGAGCTATGGAGAGTATAAGAAGATTGACAGCCATATGTATCACAGCCTGTACCTGGAGATGAAAGTTAATATGTTCAGATACAAGCGGATTCTCATGGAGCACATCGCAGGCTGAAGGCAAACAAGGTCCTCAAGGAACTCCTGGCTGACCAGGCTGAGGCTCGCAGGTCTAAAAGGAGCGCCTCCAGGCCAAGACGGAAAACATCATCAAGACTCTGTCCAAAGAGGAAGAGATCAAGAAAAGAAGCTTCCCTCGTGTTTGTACATGGTGGCTTGGCTGTGGCCTCGCGTGGATCAGTCATTAAAATAAAACAACAAGCGTTTAAAAAAAAGTATTAATTTTATGTTCTCTTATTCTAAGTTGTGTATCATATCAAACAGACATCTATCCAGGTCTTATAATAGGATAATTTAATTAGCAAATAAGAATAATGAGATTTATTGCATTTTAATGATAATATATTTTGTTTCTTTTCTTGTTGATTTTGAAATAGTTTACAATGCTATACATACATATGTATACATATATATTATTTTATAATGAGACTAGCCAGAGCTCAAAGTGTGAATTTGTTTTTGAGTTTCTGAGGGAAGGAATTTAGATCACTATTCTGCATAATATTGTTAATGAATCCATCATTTATAGCTTTTATTTTTCCTTTTATTATTATTATTATTATTATTATTATTAATTTACAATTTATTCACTTTGTATTTCTGCTGTAGCCCCTCCCTCATCTCTTCCAGGTCCCACCTTCCCTCCCTCTTCCTCCCCTACCCATCTTCCCTAGTCCACTGATAGGGGAAGTCCT
Source organism: Rhombomys opimus (assembly GCA_010120015.1). NCBI lineage: Eukaryota > Metazoa > Chordata > Mammalia > Rodentia > Muridae > Rhombomys > Rhombomys opimus. The sequence continues at coordinate 1,392,317 of REGO01000294.1, read as the reverse complement.
CCTTCCCTACTTTCTTACCCTAGTCTATCAGGTTCCATTAGGATCCTGGATCCTCTTCCTCTGTAGGCTAGATAAGTCACCCCTCCAGGGAGAAGTGATCAAAAAGCATATAGCCTTTTTGTTTTATGGAGGCAGGATCACTTTTTATTTCTTACAAGTTTTGTTGAAGATACATTTTATCAAGAGCTTATTACATATGGATTTAGATAACCAGGTGATTTTCAACATGATTTCATTTATGTATGATATAATATTTATTACTTTGTATTTGGTGAATCAACCTTTCTTCTCTGGAATGAAAACAAAAAGACGGTGTTTTAGGTTCTTTGCATTGTGCTAATGTTTGACACTATTTTATTGTGAAATTTTGTGTCTTTCTTGGTCTATATCACTATATAGTTTATAGGTATGTATATTACTATTTAGTTTTCTTCTGAGGTCATTGTTTTTGTGTGCCTTCTGTCCCTCTTCTTTCACATAAAATATTCTCCCCCTCCCTGGACTTTCTTGAGTTGGGCTCCCATAGTTTAAAATACACTAAGCACCACTGTCTTCCATGCTTGTACTATCATGGTCCATTGTGGCCTGCTTTAAATGGACAATGTTTCTCTACCCAAAGTCCCAATGTGTTCTTTATGCCCTTTCCCCAATAAAAGCATGGTCTGGTTTATCACAGCAATATCCATTCCCTCTGCCTTAGTCAGTGTACCATTGCTGTGAAGAGACAGGATGACCACAGCAACTCTTAGAAACAATAGCATTTAACTTGTGCTTGTTTACAGTCTCAGAGTCTTAGTCCATTATGGTCATGGCAGGAAGCATGATGGCACACAGTCATACATGGTGCTGGAAAAGGAGTTGATTGGCAAGCAGCAGAAAGACAAATATACTGAACCTGACTTGGGCACAGTGACCACAGACATCCAGTATTTAACTATTAATTATATCTACAATGATGTATGACAGATGTCTCAAACATTTTCTTCCTTTGTAAGTTGAATTCCTCATGCATTGACAAACTTCTCTTAGTTTGCTTGTGGTGATTACCATCCTACTCTCTGTTCATTGTTGTTGTTGTTGTTTAAGTCTCTATACATAAATGAAAAAGCAAATTAATCATTCTATAACTAGATGATTTAATTTAACACAATGTCATTTCTTCCCTTTTCATGTGTATATGTACACTACATTCTCTTCACAGATTGATCACTTTCTAGGCTGTTTAGAACAGTGCTGCAATGTGCATGGGTACATATATCTCTTCCAAACCCTGCTTTTCTTTCCTGTTGATATATAATCTGTACTGCAATTACTATGGTCACATTTTTCATAAATCTTTTAACATACATACTGATTTTGTATTGTACCACTTATCCTGGATTGCATAAGCCAACCTAATAAAATCCCCTTGTTAATAATATTAATTGTATAGATCCTGATCCTCTAGAGAATGCTATTACATCTTCAAAAGGCTCCTATATTAAACACGGTGTGCCAGTTCATGGAGCTTCTTGAAAGTATCTGGATCAGTATGGACATGGATAGACTGATTAAGTAATTCATTGATATAATCATATTTTGTTAGTGTTATTGAGACAGGTAAATAAGAAGGTGGGGCCTGGTTGGGGAGTTGGCCAATGTGGGCATGACTTTGAAGAATATCTTATCTAAGGAAATTCTGTCTCTGCTGTTTGACCTTTATGAGCTGGAAGTATTTATTCACCTAATACTGTTTAGTTGCACATAGCATTCGGACTCATCACATTTCCACCACAATAAAGTAATCTGACAGTGTTGAGAAGACACCTCTGACACCAGAAGTCACTGTAAACACACCTAGCCTTTGAAGATGTTTTCACAGGTATTTGTCACAGTGACAAAAGGTCTGATCTGCAAAATAAGCTTCAATATGCTCAGTTGCTATCACTGCAGAACCCTTTGGCACATCTCTATGTAAGGACAAGTGTTTGTTTGAAAAGATTTCAGCGGAGATTGCCTTCTTGTTGTTTGGTGTTTAAACATCCTCTACTCTTTGCTTATTTCCCTCTTGAGAGCTAGAATCAGCCACTTCTTATGTGAAAAAGTGATATTTTAAAAAAGTGCAAGAGAGCTACTTAGGGTCATCATTGCCACCCAGCTCTCTGTTGGTTCTGTCTTTAGTGGAAGAAACAAAAGCACATGGTTGTTACTGTAGTACCCAAACTCCCAGCATGCTTCTTCATTTAGCTGTGCTGGCCTGGGAAAGCTCACAAGTGGACTGTGCTGACCACTTAGGTTCCTTCACAGAAGGAAGTGTAGAGGACCATGGGATCATCACTTGAATATTCAGCCACTCTTCCAGCCAGGTGTACGCAATTGTGTGCTAATTGCATGTGGCCTCAGTGAAGGACCAAGAATGTATGCTGGGAATTACCAGATACGGAAATTTGCATGGGGCTCGTAAACAGACAAACTTTCACAAAGTGGGCAAATTTTGCTTATAGTCACATTCGCACTTACTGTGGGCTCCTCTTCTTTCATATCTTCAAGAAGAATTAAATCAGATACCACTTTATTGTAATTTGTTTTATGGATAAAGTTATGATTTTATATTACAAGTCCCAAGTAACCAATGATATGAAAAGTTTCGCATGGTGCTTACAATTTATTTGTTCCTCTCTTATGGTGAGGTATCTGCTGAAATATTTTTCTTTATAGGTTTGCATATTTAATGTAGATAGGCATTTTACAGAACATGAATGGTGTGAAAAGATCTCCTGATCCTGGTCTTGTCGTTCATCTGATAAACAAGGTTTCCTAAAGAGAAGAAACTCATAATTTTGATTATGTTCAGAGTATTATTTTTCCTATTTTATGCACCCAGTTTTGGTAACATATGTAATACAACAAAACCAAGCTCAAGTGCGTCTCCTACAATTTATTTTCAAGGCTCAGTTATTTCCAAATTAAGTTTTGTTACAGGTTGTCCATTCTAATGCTTTTATGGTATTCTCAGAGCCAATTGATTGGTATTCATGTTAATATCATGATATGTCTATCACTATAATTTTATCAGCATTTTGACACCGATATTGTCATTATTCAAACTTGTTTTGCAAATTCTTTTGAATTTCTTAAGCTTTAATAATGGAGTCCTTTACTAATATCAGGATTATCAATATAAGTCTAAGAACCCTTTTTATTTCTATGTTTATATAGAAGTTTGAGAGTTCACTGTGGATTTTTGTTGTTGTCGAGTTCCTAAATTTATTTACGCATATTATTTTAATTAATTAATTAATATATCTATTATTACTTATTACAATTTATTCACTTCATATCCCCTCTGCAGCCCCCTCCCTCTTCTCTCAGTACCACCCTCCCTCCATCTTCTCCCCCTTGCCCCTCCTGTAGTCCACTGATAGGAGAGGACCTTCTCCACTTCTATCTATCCTAGTCTATTAGGTCTATTCTGTCTGCAACTTTTTCCTCTGTGGTCTGAATAGGCTGCACCCTCCAGGTAGAGGTGATAAAAGAGCCAGCCACTGAGTTCATGTCAGAGACAGTCCTTGTTCCCATTACTAGGAAACCCATTTCCAAACTGAGCTGCCCATGGGCTACATCAGAGCAGGGTGCATGGTCACTGGTTGGCGTACTGGTCTCTGTAGGCCCCCCTGGGCCCAGGCTTTTTGGCTCTGTTGGTCTCCTTTTGAAGCTCCCGTCCCCTCCAGGTCTTTCTATCTCCCCGTCTTCCATAAGATTCCCTGCACTCTCTCAAAGTTTGGCTACGAGTCTCAGTATGTGCTTAGATACTCTCCTAGGTAGTCTTTCAGAGGGCCCCTTCAAAAAGTTCCTGTCCTGTTCCCTGTCTTCTCCTACTACCGATGTCTATCATGTGTGCTCTTCTGAATGAGGATTAAGCATTTTCTCTAGGGTTCCCCTTGTTATTTAGCATCTTTAAGACTATAGATTTTAGTAAGTTTGTCCTATAATATATGTCTTATATCCACTTATAAGTCAATATATACCATATGTATCTTTTTGCTTCTGTGTACCTCACTCAGGATGATCTTTTCTAGTTCCCACCCTTTGCCTGCAAATTTCATGACTTTCTTGTTTTTAATTGCTGAGTAGTATGCTATTGTGAGATATACCACAATTTCTGTATCTGTTCTTCAGTTGAGGAACATCTAGGTTGTTTCCAATTCTGGCTATTATGAATAAAGCTGCCATGAACATAGTTGAACAAATGTCCTTTAGAGCAATCTCGCTTATGAACATTGACACAAAAAATTTCAATAAAATACTCACAAACCGAATCAAAGAACATATTAAAGATATCACCCCCACAACCAAGCAGGCTTCATCCCAGGCATACAGGGTGTCTCGCCATATGAAAACCCATCAATGTCATCCACCATATAAATAAACTGAAAGAAAACAAAATAAAAAGAACAAAAACAAAACCATGATCATCTCTTTAGATGCCGAAAAAGCACTTGACAAAATCCAACATCCATTCGTGTTTAAAGTCTTGGAGAGATCAGAGATACCTAAACATAGTAAAGGCAATATAGTGCAAGCCTGTAGCCAACATCAAACTACATGGAAAGAGACTGAAATCAGGGACAAGGCAAGGCTTCCCACTCCCTCCATATCTCTTCAACATAGCACTTGAAGTCCTAGCTAGAACACTAAGACAGCTAAAGGAGATCAAGGAGATAGAAATCTTTTATTTTTAAAAATAGATTTACTGTGTGTGTGTGAGAAAGAAAGACTGTGCGTGTGTGTGTGTGTGTGTGTGTGTGTGTCCGTGCTCACACACGTGTACCTGAAGCATGCGCAGGAGTGTGGGTGCTGTCAGAAGCCAGAGAAGTTGTCAGATGTCCTAGATAGAGTGCCAGGAGGTTGTGATCCACCAACAGAATACTCTCAGAAAGGGCAGCAGGCACTCTTAACTGTTCAGCAGTCACTCAGGCCCCCTATTGTCCTCTTCTTTTTATAGAGTTCATGGACATTTCTGTGCTGATAGCTCACTTCTTCAAAGAAAGTATTGTTTTCCTTTTCTTATTTTACCTGATTTATTTCTCCCTGCCTTCCCAACACAATATTCGCAGTAGTCTTGTGTGAATTGCTCTTGATTGTTTTCAATCTTCACAATTAAAAATGAAGTTATTCCTGCATTTGTTGGTGACTTAATTAGGATAATCATGTTCATTTCAATTCCTAGTTTTCTAGAATTGCCAAATAGAATGATTTTAAAAAACTTTAACAGAACCTTATTTCATATAAGATGATCCTGATGTTTTTTTTAAAGTAAGATAGGGAAAATTATATTATTTTAAATATTAGCATAAACTTATTTTTGCCTCTACCAATTATTAAAATAAAAAAACATTTTATGTACTTACTTATGTAATATTGTACAAACTGATCAGGCTATATTTAGGGATATATATATATATCAAATATGTTATTTTATATTAATTATATAATATATAATTTAGTCATGGAATGATATTTTATATTAATCGTATAAAATATAGAATTCATCATATATATTCTAATAATTCTAATTATAATATACAATTAATTATAATTATTAATATGTACATGTAATATATTGATATATACATACATATATAACAACAGCTAATTAAAAAGGAAGTCATGAGTTTGAAAGAAGTAAAGAAAGGTTTTACTGGAGGGATTATAGGTAGGAAGGAGAAGGGGGAAATTGCTGTAATTATACAATCACAGAAAAAGAAACAAATTAAAAATAAAAGCATAAGGTGCTTGAGGAAATGTTTCAACTGGAGAAATGCTTGCTGTGCAAACACTAGAACCACAGTTTGAAACCTCAAAGCCTATGGATGTTGCAGATGAGCCTAGGGGCCCAATTGAATCCCACTACTCAGAGAAAAACAGAGGGCCTACTGGGTAAACTGTTTACCTACAGAGACTATCAGTGAGCTCTGGATTCAAGTGCAAGAAAGTCAGTTGATAATTAATGCTATTTAGTTGACCAACTCATCCGAAATTAACAAGAGTCTGTATTAGACTTAAAATTCCTTTGTTCCACAGATAATAATCAAGCTTAGAAAAACTCTATTTGTGAAAAATCTTTGCCAAGAGATCTAAATGAATAGATAGAAAATTTTTCCTATTAAATTCCACTGCTCAGTTCACTTAATTCATTTATGAAGTACATTATCATTTTGAGTTGTAATAATTATTTGGCAAATAATGCAAATACCTTTCAATTATTTATTATATTAGAAGCCAATCATTAGGCTTAGAATTGATCCCAAATAAGGAAAATCAAAGGTTGCACACAACGCTCTGCTTGCTCTCAAAGAAAACAAAATCAGGTGCTCTGTTTTTCTTCACTTAAATTTATGTTATAAGTTTTACATTTTTTCTTTGTAAATATTCTGTGAAGTACATGAGAAAATTATAGTACTTTGTTTGTGGAAATTATGTTTTCTGGTAATAACCTTGGAGAGAAGACACTTTAGAATTTGAAGTTGTTTTTGGGCCCAGTGTGACCATTGACTAACCATCCTGCACACAGTAACAGCTAAGGAAGCTGAGCTTGGCTGTTCTACCACTACCCTAGCCCTCAGCAGAGCAGTGATTTGGAGCCAAGGGGACACAGCCCTCTGTTTTAATGTCTTCTACCTCTGCTGTTCTCTGCATCCAGTTCATTTCTCTGAACCAAAACCTTCATCTGCCTGTGCTTACCTTGACCTTAAGGTTATTTACTGCCAGAATCAGAGTATAAACAAACAACGCAGGTGTGTTCGCTCTGCAAATAAGCACACTCAGCAAGAAATCTCATTCTATTAACACTAGGATAGTGGCCTAGGACATCACTGCTCATCAGTGCTAACTGGAGCTCAGAGATGCAAGAGCATTTGCTCAGATAGTGGCAGCCCAGACTCAGAGCCTCTCTCTACACACTCAAGTAGAATACGTGAACAATATAATCCTTAAAATATATTTTAAATGTCATAAAAAATGGAAGTTTATGTTCCTGTGCCCATCCATAGCATTTTGTTACAATTACCTTCAAAACAAGAAATATTTGAGTAAACATATAGGGACTTAGTACAGTTCTACAATTAAAATGACCATTCTCAATAGTTTAATATTTTTTGGTTTATTATAGCAAACATATTTACCAATGTTGCACTTTTCATTCACACTTTAAGTATTTAAACTATGTGCCTTGTAATCCAAAACATTCACATTTACCTACTTGTCTCTTATGATTCGCCTTACTGTAAGCATCATGTATAGATCTCAACTAATTTTCCAACATATGTCCTCAGCACATGATAAACCGTCTATATCGACAGGCTTCAGTTAAAACAAAGCACAAATTAGCTTTAGAAAAAAATATATTGTTGTCTCTTCCCACTGATAAATGTTTGTTTTTAAAAAAGCCTATTTGGAATAGTGCTGCATATTATTAATTGTACCAATAGCTTTTCTACTTTAATTGTAATGATGACATTTTTAGTAAAAAAATTCATTCATACAAATCATTCATACAAATTTCTACAAATTTATATTTGGGTGGAAGGATCATTTTTATCTAATTACATTACTAAAGAAACTATTAAGAGCACTTAAGATGGGTTTAAGTCTTCGACATATTTTTATTTAATTTTCAAATAAAACAAAAATATTCAAGACCTTTTTCTTTTGCCTTTAGAAAGGAATCTTGAATATAGCTTTCTATGGTGATCGTCTGGTCATGGAGGCTGTCCTGAGGATGGGAGCTGACTGTGGACACTAATGGTTTTCAAATTTTCACTCAGCTGAATGCTTTGTATCTTAATGAATATTCAATGTCACCTGAAAAAATATATAGTAACAATTCTGTAGTTAAACTTATTAAATTTCTTTTAAACACTAATACATAGTTGCATTCTTGTTATTGTGTGCCTTTTCTGTAACTCATTTGTACAGTTGCCTAGCAGCTTTAGGCTTGGACTTTGAAATTGTGATTTTGAAAAAGTCAAATATTGCAATCAAGAGCCCGGAAGAAATCCCTCATCAAATTAGAATCCACCCTAAAATTTGGACCTTAGCTAATTAACTATGCTCCTAAGAATTTTGCGGAGAAGTGAACTCAATTTAAAATTAAATTAAATAAATTAAATATATTCTAAAATATGATAGCTCAAAACCCATTAATTTCACTTGAGCTGGTTCTATCCAGCCAACTCTTGTTCAATGACTTGCAATACCTCTCACTTCAAGCAGTTCCACACTCAACAGTGCAGAGCACAAGGGTTGTATACAAGGAAGTGTCAAGAGTCATTAATGTAGCTGAATGCAATTGTACTTACTACTTTTCTCATTCAAGCATAAATAAATGTGTAAACAGAGAGTAGTGCTTACGTTTTTTAAATAGTATCATTAAGTGGACTTAGAGAAAAATGTTCTCCCTTTTGAAACTAAGAATTGTCTCCAATGCAAGTGTGCACTGGTGTGGTACTTATATGAATTCTACCCTGTTTTCTACAGGACAGCACATTTTAGCTGTGCTTTTGTATTGCATTTGCATGCTTCTCCGCGCACAATGTCTTGTCTAGGACTCTGCCTCCTACACCACCCACACACCATTCGGTTGTTGTCACTGTTGTGAAGTACTAAAATGTCTATGTCACTTAAACATTTTAAAAATAATTTTTGTTACTGTGTAGAAGGAGGATCTTGGGGAAGACACTCAGTCTTCATTCAGAAAGGCAAACGGGATGGACATCCCAAGAGGGAGAAAACAGGGTACAGGACAGGAGCCTATCACAGAGGGCCTCTGAAAGACTCTACCCAGTAGGGTATCAAACCTGATGCTGAGACACATAGCCAAACTTTGGGCATAGTGCAAAGAATCTTATGAAAGAAGGGGAGATAGAAAGACCTGGAAAGGACAGGGGCTCCACAAGGAAAGCAACAGAAACAAAAAATCTGGGCACAGGAGTCTTTTTCTGAGACTGATACTCCAAACAAGCACCATGCATGGAGATAACCTAGAAACCCTTGCACAAATGTAGCCAATGGCAGCCCAGTGTCCAGGTGGGTTCCCCAATAGAAGGAACAGGGACCTTCTCTGACATGAACTCAGTGGCCGGCCCTTTGACCACCTCCCCCTGAGGGGAGAGCAGCCTTACCAGTCCACAGAGGAAGATAATGCAGCCACTCCTGATGAGATCTGATAGGCTAGGGTCAGATGGAAGGGTTATCATTGTACTGGGGGAGAGGCATAGAAGAAGAGGGAGGGAGATGGGATTGGGAGAGGAGAGGGGAGGGGACTACAGCTGGGATACAAAGTGAATAAACTGTAATTAATAAAAATAAAATTAAAATTAAAAAAGATTTTAAGGTAAAGAAACTAATTTTAAAACATGTCAGATGTAGTAGATGGGCAGCTTAGGCTTCTCTAGGAAGGAAAGTGGAGACTGCATTGTACTCACTTGGTAGCTTTTCGATCACTTGTCTATGTGGAACTGGCTTGACAGGCCACAGGGGACCAAGAAAAGGTCAATCCTGATGCACCTTGACTAGCTCCATGCATGGGAGAGGGTGGAGGGAGAGAGGATAGTACTGGGAGGGGAGGAATGAAGGTGCTACAAAGACGTAAGGTGAATAAAATAAATAAATGAGAAAAATTATACTTATCGCTCATATCTACATATATATACTTATTAGCTTTTCTTTATTTCATTTTCAACTTCATATAAAATATTGTTAGTTAAATGACCTAAATAAAATCTCTTATACAAAAAAGTCAAAATTTGTTTTTATGATGTGGTAAAGGATTAAAATGAGAAAAATAGTGCAATAATAAGTATTTGAAATGATATCAAATGTTTAATAGTTCATTAAGGGAATAACTAAAATTATGGATATAATATATATGTATGAAATTACATCAGTAATATAATAGTAATGTTTAAATTTTATGTAATCCTTTAGTAGTTTAGATTTTTTTAAATGTATTATTACTATTTTTTTTAACTTTATTTTTCTTTTTAGTTACATTTTATTAACTCTGTGTCCCCGCTGTATCCTGCTCCCTCATTCCCTCCCCAACCCCACACTCCCTCCCTGGTCTCCTCCCTGCCCCTTTCCAAGTCCACTGATAGGGAAGGACCTCCTCCCCTTTCATTTGACCCTGTTTTATCAGGTATCTTCAGGGCTGGCTGTAGAGTCCTCCTCTGTGACCTAACAGGACTGTTCCTTGCCTGGGGGTGGGGGGGAGTCAAGGAGCCTGACCTTGAGATCCTGTTAGAAATAGTCCTTGTTCCCCTTACTTTGGAAAACAATTTGGTTACTGAGCTACCACGGGCCACATAAGAGCAGAAGTTCTAGGTCATATCCATAGATGGTCCTTGGTTGAGTGTCAGTCTCAGAAAAGACGCTGTGCCCAGATATATTTGGACCTTGTAGAGCTCCTATCCTTTCCATATCGTACTAACTCCCCTTTTGTAGTTTAGATTTTTTAATTCTTTTCTTTTATTGAAAATAGATTCTTTTCTAATATAATATATTCTGATTATCATTTCTCCTCCCTTTTCTTCTGCTAGTTCATTTCCATTTCCCTTTCCTCTGGCTCTACTCCCTTTCTGTCCTTCATTAGAAAAAACAAAAACAAAAAACAAAAAAAAAAAAACGGCTTCTAAGAGATAACAATCAAACATGACCACATAAGATACAATGAAATAAAGTAAAAATCATAGTATTGAAATTGGACAAGGCAACACAACAAAAAGAGAATAGTCTTAAGAGCAGGCTGAGAAAGAGACAGAGAAAGTGAACCTGAGGCAGATCCTGGTTGGTGCTTGGCTTACTGCTTCAGTCTACATGAGTTTATATTAGCCTTTCTTAGTTGATTTGAAGGACTTTGTTCTCCTAGAATCCTCCATTGCCTCTGGCTCTTATGCTTTTTCTGCCTCCTTGTCCACAGTTCTCCTCCTCTTTCCTGGCATCCAAGGGCACAAATTTGAAGGGGACATCCCATTTGGACTCTTTCTTTTTCTCTGCATAATGTCTGGCTGTGGGTACCTGCATGTGTTCCCATCTGCTGCCAGAGGAAGCTTTTATGATGAAGCACTAATCTATGAGTAAAGCAGAATACCATTAGGTGTTTATATATATATAATGTATATATATTAAGCCAACAGTGTTTGGTTTTACTCAAGGACTGTGGACTACTTGGTTTCTGGTTCTTGGTTATCCAAGCAGAAACATTACCTCAGTATGTTCTAGAGAAATTGCTTCACAGTTAAGAAAACTTTCTCTTTCTGAAGATGTGGGATCAGCTCTCTCAGCACCCATATGACTACTCACAACCTTCTGTAATTACAGTTCTGATATATCTGATGCCCGCTGGGCATGCATGTGCTTCACAGACACACAGACAGACAATATATCGGACGCATAAGTTCTTTAAAGTTTAGGAAAATTTATATTAAATTGTAGAAAAATAATGTTCCTAATTTTAAAATACTTCCTATCTTGATAAATGTGATTTTTAAATCTGAGTGAAATATATACACTATACATTTGTCTATGATCATTCTTCATCTTTATTGTGGGTGTGGACACTGCACTTTTTTTTTTCTTTTTAAAAAATATTTATTTTTTAAATTACAGTTTATTCTCTTTGTATCCCAACTGTAGCTCCCTAACTCATCCCTTCCCAATCCTACCCTACCACCCACTCCTGTACCCCTGCCCCTCCCTCAGTCCACTGACAGGGGAGGTCCTCCTCCTCTTCTATCTGTTCCTTGTCTATCAGGTCTCGTTATACATACATTAACTTAGTAACTATAGAGTAAACATGATCATATCATTTTGTTTCCTGATATCTTTTGAGTATCGTTGTAAACAAAGCACATGTCTTCAAAACCAAGACGGATGTATACAACTCCGAAAACAAAAACAGATTTATTTTGATTATAAAAGCATATATATACATACATATATATATATGTGAAATTCCTCCTGTAATTTAAAAGAGAATATACATTGATAAAAGCTACAAGTTTGTTTAAAATCATAATGACACTGCACTTCTTATGCAGGTAAAGTTTCTGCTTTTACTTATACAGTTATATAAAGTATAAGTATTTAATGCACTGACAACAGTTACGGTTTCAAATCATATGGTTTGATCGGGTTAAGTTTACCTTAATAGAAAGGAAATACCAGTAAGAGGAAAGGATCTACAAGATCCTTCCGTCACCTTATGTCACTAAGTACACAGAAAATCTGGAAAGCTATGCAAAAGGTATCACATGTGCAGAGCATGGGTGTACCTCCATAGAATGTGGTTCCATAATTATGTCTAGGAATATTTTCCAGTCTATGTAAGAAATCTCACAGCAGGCTCATTTGAAACTATTCACTCTTTGCATTTTTTTTTTTAATGAAGAAAATACCCTTCCCTCATCAAAGGTGGCTAGTAAAGTGCAAGAAAACAAAATCCATTGAGTGGTGCTCCAAAAAGAAGATATATAAACAGAACACACCTTGCATAGAGATTTTCTACCAGATCTCTCATTATAATCCACCGTATGTCATGAATGTCACTCTCCTGGCATTTCTTACTTTCTTGTTTTAATAGTTTACCTGCTATGATTAACTTAATACAGAATTAGTTGATTCTGACTTACAGTTTGAGGGTACAGTTTATTGTCACGGACAACATGACATTGCAAAATGAAGAACAAAGTGTTCACTTTGCTTTCTCCTCTTTTAAGTTGTTTGTTTTTTGAAACAGGGTTTATCTGTGCGTAGCCCCGTCTGTCCTGGAACTTGCTTTGTAGAACAGTCTGGCCTCAAACTCAGAGAGATCAGGCTGCCTCCGCCTCCAAAGTGCTGGGATGAAAGCCGTGACCACCAAGCCCAGCACGCTTCTTCCTTCTTATTCAGTAGAAAATTTCATTCTATAGAATTGTGTGACCCAGGTTTAGGGTAGGTCTGGCCACCCCAATTAACATAATCTATGAATTCCCAAAAGGATATGCCCAGCCATTTGTTTTGTAGGACATTTGGGATTCTGTTAATTTTAAATGAATATTAAACTCCACACTTCCTGATTTCCATGAAGATATTTATGAAAAATATCTGTACTTTCTTAAGCACTGTCCTTTAATGGGTATTTTTTTCCAGTGTTTTCTTTTGAACATTTTGGAAGAACAACCTGAATGATGAACCTTAGGACCCAGTCCTTCTGTAACAGTATCGAATTTCAGGAAAGAAACAAACAAAGAAGGAAAGAATAGAGTCTTTAGTGGAACAGTAAACAGTGTCTCAGTATTATTCAGGAATTGCTGTGTGACTAGCTGGTCCCCTGAACATTAAAGACTTGTGGTGGTTTGAATAGGAATGACTCCACAGACCCATGTGTTTGAGTGCTTGACCATAAGGAGTGGCACTATTAGAGGTGTGGCCTTTTTACAATAGGTGTGTTGTTGGAGTATATGTGTCACTGGGAACTGGGCATTGAGGTCTCAGATGATGACGCCATGTCCAGTGTGACATTCTCTGCCTCCTGCCTGTGGACTAGATGTAGAACTCTCAGCTCCTTCTCCAGCACCATGTCTGCCTGAATACCACCATGAAAGCTACCATAATGACAATAGAATAAAACTCTGAAACTGAAAGCAAATCCCAATTAAAATTTTTTATTATAAAGGACAGCAACAGATCCAAAAAGTCTGGGCACAGGGATCTTTTCTGAAGCTGATACTCCAGTCAAGAACCACTCATGGAGATGGCCTGGAACCCCTGCAGGGAGGTAGCCTATGGCAGTTCAGTGTCCAAGTGGCCTCCATAAATGGGGACAGAGACTGTCTCTGACATGAACTGATTGGCTTGCTCTTTGATCACCTCCCCCTGAGGGAGGAGCAGCCTTACTAGGCCACAGAAGAAGACAATGCAGCAAGTCCTGATGAGAACTGATAGACTAGGAACAGAGGGAAGGGGAGGAGGACATCCCTTATCAGTGGACTGGGAGAGGGAAGGAGTGGGGAAGACAGAGGATGGGATTGGGAGGGGAGGAGAGAGGGAGGTACAGGGGGGATACAAAGTGAATAAACTGTAATTAATAAAAATAAAAATAATTATAAAAATAAAATATATAATATTTAAAAAAGATTGCCATGGTAATAGTGTCTCTTCACAGCATTAGAACCCTGAGAAGACTGAAGAAAAAAATATCCTACATGTTTTTGCTTTGTTAGAAAATTGAATTGAAAAATAAAGATTTCATCCCAAACATATATACATAGAAGGTTGTTTGAATTGTTGCAATTAATCATTTTTACTCAAAATATTTGTATAACTAAATAAGAAAAGCTACTAGCACAATTAATTATTTGTAGCACACTGTAAATAGTTTTAAAAAACAAACAAATTAATCACTTGGAGGAAAAATATAATTATATTTATTTTCCGGTCCTAACTTGTGTTTGTGTGTGTGTGTTTGTGTGTGTGTGTTTGTGTGTGTGTGTTTGTGTGTGTGTGTTTGTGTGTATGTTTTCCAAAGCCTGTCAATGGTCATCACACCTTAAGTTTATAAGTTGGAGAGCGACTTAAGGTTTATTTGTGATGAGGCAAAACTTTAGAGACAAATAGCCAAACATGAATTTCTTGGATTCCCAGGCACGTGGTTCATTAAATCGTGGGGGAATAAAATTAATATGTGAATAGTATAATATTAGTAACAGTTGAAATGGTAAGCCAAAAAATATTAAAGTATTGAGAAATGTCATTCCAGGCTTGGAACTATAACATCAGTATGTGTTTGCAAAAACCCTTGCTGATTTGAAGGTCATTGTAGAAAATGCTCTAGATTGTCAAGGGAACATAAATTACCCTCTTTTTAATGTGAAATTTATTTAATAAGTATTGTTAATGTGTTAAACTTAAGCGTGTAGAGTTAAGCTCTGTCTAAATAAATGACCTTCGAGGAAAGCCTTCATTCACTCAACTACAGGCTCTCGTCTTCATTGAATGGGCGCTTAAATCCTAGCCTCCTATCCACTCAGGAAAAGAATGCAGAAGACAGGTTTTTGTGCTCAGGTGTGCTTTTCTTGTGAAGTGAACCAATCTGTTACCAATTTTTAAAAATGCAGCTACCACTCAAACATGTTGTTTCTACCAGTGTTCTTAAAAAGCTTTCAGTAAAAGGTTTTTCTTGGGAGCACATGCACCCCTTGAAGATGACACTCTAGTAAATGATACTGTGTGTCTAAATTGTTCACTTTCTGTCTTAATTTTTTTTTAATTTTTATTTCTTAATATTAGTTAGAGTTTGTTATTTTTATTTCAAGATAATATACATGACTATGCCTATTCTACATACATCCTTTCTCAGAGATGGAGAAAGAAGGAATGTCACAACAGCTAACATGAGTGACATGGGAATCAGAAAAATATGAGCTGGTTGCGTAAAATTATATACTTTCTCACACCACATTAAGAATTTCTAAGTCATTTAATATCAAATGGGGGCAAATGGAATTTTAGCAAAGAAAGAAACATGATATTGAAATTTAAAAACACTCCCACTGTCCCTTCAGTGGAATATCCCATTATACTTGAGCATAGCGAGACCAAATAGTGTTTGTAAGTAGTCAAAACATACATAAGCTCAGTTACCAGGCTGAATACATTTGGACATTTTAGATAAGTGGTAGGCTTCAAAACAAAAAAAAAAAAAAAAAAAAAACCAAAAAAAACAAAACATCTGAGTGAAGAACAGGATACAGGATATGAACAGAACACAGAGAAGTGCCTTCCGTTTTCATAAAGACCTGAGCAGAAGCGCATCTTACATCAGAGTAAGAGATCACAGGTAGGGGGGCAGGAGAGCGTCGTCAGCATTACGATTTCAGTTTCAGCTACACATTCTTGCTATGTCTAATATGTGATGCAAACACCACCACTCTGAAAAATCTGTAATGTGTATCTACACATAAGACATGAACAAATTTGCACCGAGGAACTGATAAAATCGTCTAACCTGGTTATAATTTTTATCGGCTTCCATTAAAAAGATGAAAGTGTTACAGGGTTATTTTTAATCTTCTAGGAAATAAAGAATACAAGAAGATGTTCTCGGGAATCTTACAGTACCAAAATAAATGAAAAGAAGGGTGAAAGAGAAATGCAAAGATAGAGATTAAAAAAATATGAAGAGAGAAGGATTACTGGGAGATACAAAGAATAGAAAAGGAAAGGAAATGAAAGTAAAGAAGAGGAAAGCAAGGTTGGGAGGAAGGGAAAGACAGACAGACAAGAAGAACAGACAGAGGAAAGTGTGGAGAGAAAGAGAGAGGATAGCTAGATGAAGGATAAATATATATAGAGAGAATGAGAAATTTCAGTATCATACAGTCAAGTTCAACTTCAATGCCAAGGTCATTCCCCTGTTTTTAATGAGGACAAATGTAATACACTTAGTCCTGCATAAGTTGTATAAACATCTATTTTTCAACTCAGGGTTGAGATTTTTAAATTGGTATTTCATCTTTGAAAAACTCTATTAAATTTGATTTGCTGCACTTGTGAATTTGGGTTAAGTTTAGTCTGATCTATTTTTATAAGAAAATGCCTTATTACCGCTGCAAACCATAAGGTGAGACAAACGGAATGTTTCTATTAACTAGGTGTTTTCATGAAAGTTATGTGGTTTTGTGTCCTAAGAGAATGCCTAAGACTAATTTACAAAGAGAGTTTTCAAAGGTTACCCTCTCTGAGCCTCGCTAGAATAAACACAATGGGAAATCTCTTCCAGTTTGGCTCTGCAGCGCTGGTTTTGTAGAGTGATATGAAGAACTCTTGGCATGGCATTGTAATTGAAGCACTGTTGTGTGTTACAAGATTCCATTTTTGATTTTTCTTCTGTAATAGTCATTCTTTAATCTTTTTCTTCCTCCATTGCCTCATTTTGCCTTCTTGGAATATTACGCATGCTGAATACCATTATTGCTTTTCATTATTAACTAGGGATGAATTTGGAAAAAAAAGTAATTTTGTGCAGGCTTGATGTAACGGAATAAGCTGTCAAACATCATAGCAGGTGACAGTGCGCTGTCCTTCTGTGGAGCTGCAGCGCAGTGTGTGTTATAGCTGGAAGGTTATAGGTAATCAGAGAGGATTACGGACGGCAGCTTTATTAAATATCTGTGGAGGTCTACTGTGGCTGAGGCCAGATAATATGAGCTTCCAATATGAAAACAGGAAATTATTAATAAACTGGATTGGCTGTTCTGAATGCCCTTGCAAAAGTTTATCTAATTTTATTTTCTAGGGAGATGAATGTCAAGTATTAGATTTATTATTACTTAAGGTGTAGGCCTTTTATTCTTTGAAGTGATTCTCTTTTAATTTGTTATATTTCCCTGGATGTTTGATGATATTAACATTGTTTAAAGCAGAATGTTTCCACTCTCATTTTCTGGTAAGTAAATTTTGACAGCTCAGAATACAGCAGATTTTATGTGTTTTCTTTCTGATAGTATATGATAACACATGGCTTGCCAGGAGATTTAGATATGCATTGAAGCAGGCATGGTGTTTTTGTACATCCTAATAAATCATCCTAATCAACCAACATCAGTGCTTATTATTTCAAGTTTTCAGTGAAAGTACCTCAAGGTGAAAACTTGTGCTGCTCACTCTGGAAAAGAATGTAAATGCTCAGTGCAGAAGAATTTCTGGATTTAGTCCTTGATTTCACCATATACAGCAAAGTGAAGCATGCTAAGAACTCCAAGTGCCTTCGACGTGCCTTTATGTACTCCAGGAAGGGAAAGAAACAGCACCTTGAGTTTAACACTCTGAAGTTTGACAAGCATTGAAGCTAAAAAGGAAGTGTAAATTTACTAATCAAAACATCTGTACTGTGTAGCCATTTACATTTTCCTATCAAGACATGAGAGAAATGTTAATTTTAGACGACTCTTTTTATGACCTATAATTACTGTCATTAAGAAAGCTCAGGAGACTTACAGGGAGCTTTGACTGAAATACAGTTTGACATGTTCTATAATTAATGCTGAATTAACGTGCTACATGAAGTGCCTTGAAAAAAAAAAAAGGAGAGAGAGAGAGAAATTTCCCTTTCTCAAAGAGAAGTCAAAGAAATTGTATTACAAGGATGCCCGGCAGCACTTCAGTGCTTGAACTTGTATCATTGAGCCTGCAAAGAACTGACTTCTCAAGTTCCTCATGTCATTGTTTAAACTTTCCTTTGGTTTCGAATGGAGAGCATATGAACACACAAGTGCAAATTCGTGTTTCTAAGTTGTTTTAATGTCCTTCAAAGCAGTTAACTAATACTTGAAAGGCATTATTTCTTTTGCTCTTACTGAGAAAGCCCACAAAATAGAAAACTTCATAATTGATCTTCAAATATATAATTCATACTTTTTCTTGTGGGTTTAATTCTTTTATTTTTAAAAAATTATTAATTCTTGGTGAGAGTAGAGGGGCCCTCAGGAAAGCATAATAATGTCTTTCTCTCTTTCCAGCTTAGTATCTCAGAAGAATTGTACATGTCAGGGAATCAGTGTCCAGTAAATATTTGATCAATATTTTAGAGAAAAAGATAGTCTTAAGATATTTCCATACTTCCAAAATGTTAGTTATACTAATCCACTGTTTAATTTTCCTTTTCTTCCTGTCAATCATAAAAAAAGAAAACTCAGTCAGTACGACATAGGAACTCCTAAGTAAGACATGTCCAGCATGGGTTTCTAGGATTTAATCTGGAAGTTGATCAACAATATTACAGACTAATCTTTTAGAGAAGAGATTCATGCTGTGCTGTGGGTGCTGCCTGTCCTCCAGATGCCCGTGCAATCAAATCTCAGTTTTCAGCTAGTACTGGGAAATGGTAGGGCCTTTACAGGTGGATCCTAATGGGAAAGGCTCAAATACCCAAGGGCACTGTACACATGGATGCAAAGGAGGAACCTCCGGCTCACCTCTTCATTTAAATTGGTTTTCGATTTGTTAATTTCATTTTATGTGTGTGGGTGCTTTGCCTCTATGTATATGTTTGTACCACAGGCATGCCTTGTGCCCAAGAAGGTCAGAGGAGGGCATTGAATCTCCTGGGATGGCAGTTATGAATGGTCCTGAGCCACCATGTGGCTTCTGGGAAACAAACCTGGATCATCAGAATGTTCTCTTATGAGCTGAGTCATCTCTCTAGGCCCCCTACCTTTCTTAATTTGTTTTGTTTTACCTCAACCATAGTTGAGAAACTGAGCTAAATTGGGAGGGGTTTGGTCTATCTAGATTAGATAAGAAGACAGAAGATATGCAGTCCTGATAGCTATAACTAAATGAAGCTTAGAATAGTGTCCAACTTAATTTTTTTTTCTCTTGTGGTTTCTTTTAAGTTGCTCTCAGTCTATAGCCCAAGGATTTGTAACTTACTTTGCGTCCCAGGCTGTCTCAGCTTCCCAAGTGCTCAGATTACAGGTCTGACACAATAGCCAGCAGCAACTGATGTTTGTAGACACATTTGGCCACTTTTCTCTTCCCACTGGACAAATGAAAAATAAGGAGGGTTTTGTTAACGTATTATTTTTCCATGAAAGTCTATTTTACATTTAGTAGAACATCTTCCATTTGTTGTGCATTCTTGAGGAGCGGGACCTGTTATTAGTCTCAGTCCTGGTGGTGAGACATTGGGTCTGAGTTCTAAATGAAGGCTGACGCCTCAGAGAATGAGCCAGCTTGGTAAGCTGAGGCCCCTCCCGAGGGACAAGATGAAGATTTGGAACTAATCATTAAAAAGTATTTATTGACTGGCACTGATAGAAAGAATAGAAATTTTGTATAACTTGGCCGCCAAAAGATAAGTGATGTGGGAGGCTCTCTCTCTTTCTCTTGCTCTCTCTCTCTCTGTCTGTCTCCCTCTGTCCCTTCCTCCTTCCCTCTTTCTCTCTAAGTGTTTGTGACTCTTATAAACTCTGAATAAATAATATGTTAAATGAATGGTTTACAGTTTATGATGCAATATTTTCCTTTGAATTTTCTAACTCATTTCAAATATAGTCCCACATTCATCATAAGTTCTTGTTTCAAAGAGATCATTTCGTACTTATTTTCTGCCTTGTTCAATCCATTAGCCAGTATCTTATCCTCTATACAGAAAGCCAGTTCTTTAAGCCACGGCAAGACCTACGAATGGAGATGTAACACAATAAGAAGGTGCATTCAGCGTCTACTCTCCATGCTCCATTCCTTTGTTTTTCTCATTGTGCTGTTATGATGGAGAAAATCAGGATAGTGGAGTAGAGAATTAGGTGGCTTTAATTAAAGGTTTATTAATACTCTATGAGACTAGGGATGATTTACCTTATCATTTTTCTTGTTAAGACCATGGAAATAATTTATTCTCTACCCTTAAGAATCAAAGCAGAGGCTGAGAATCATAGTCAAACTTTGGGTAGAGTGCAGGCATTCAGAAGGGGGAGATAGTAAGACTTGGAGGGGATAGGAGCTCCCCGAGGAGAGAAAAAAATCTGGGTACAGTGATCTTTTCTGAGACTGATAGTCCAACCAAGGACCATTTGTGGAGATAACCTAGAATCCCTGTACAGATGTAGCCCATGGCAGCACAGTGTCCAAGTGGGTTCCCTAGTAATTAGAACAGGGACTGTCTCTGACATGAACTCGCTAGCTGGCTCTTTGATCACCTTTCCCTAAGGGGAGAGCAGCCTTACCAGTCCACAGAGGAAGACAATGCAGCCACTCCTGATGAGAGCTGATAGACTATGATCAGTTGGAAGGGGAGGAGGACCTCCCCTGTCAGTGGACTGGAGGAGAAGCAAGGGTAGAAAAGAGGAAAGGAGAGGTGGGATAGGGAGGGAAGGAAGGAGGGGGCTATAGTTGGAATACAAAGTGAATAAAGTGTAATTAATAAAAAAATAAATTAAAAAAGGGTAGTATTCTGGCTCTTTGATCACCTCCCCTTTATGGGGGCAGCCTTACCTAGACACAGAGGAAGACAATGCAGACAGTCTTGATGAGACCTGATAGGGTAGCGTCAGATGAAAGAGGAGGAGTACTGGGGGAAGGCATGGTAGGAGAAGAGGGAGGGAGGGCGGGATTGGGATGGAATGAGGAGTGGGGATACAGCTGGGATACAAAGTGAATAAATTGTAATGAATAAACAATTTTTAAAAATTAAAAAAGAAGGCTGGAGAGCTGGCTCAGAGGTTAAGAGCACTGACTGCTCTTCCAGAGGTCCTGAGTTTAATCCCCAGCCACCACATGTTGCCTCACAACCATCTATAATGAGATCTGGTGTCCTCTTTTGGTGTACATGCAGTCAGAACATTGTATACATAATAAATAAATCTTTAAAAAGTTTAGAAAAGAATAGTATTCTGTTATACCCTCGCCTATAACCCAGCCTCATTCACTTTTGGTTTTTTCTGTAGTTCTTTTTTAAATCAGGTAAAGCATAAGCATAGAATACTAGGTAACAGTGTGTGCTATTCTATAACTTTTTCAGACACGAGCCATTACTGCTTATGCCCTGCATTTTGTTTTAAGAAGCGTGTATCAGCTACTTCCTACAGGTCTGCTAGAATTCTCTTATCAGGCATTTTGGTCACTTTCAAACGTGAATTTTTCTTGGATAGAGGATGCCAAGAAATCTGGCAAATCATTTTTTTTTTATAGATGTGCCCATAGAGTTTTCTATAATAAATTATCCTGTGGTTTAGGAAAGAAGGTCACTGTTATCATTATGAACAGGCATTGCCCCATCCTCTGGGGACTTAGAGAAAAACAGAACAGTAGAAGAATGAATTCATTTGCCCTCCTAGAGAGAAAAGGAAAGGGAGACAATGAGGCTCTGCCATGATGTTGAAAATACAGTTGGCAATTGTTAGGGATACTGTGTGGTAAAGCTGTTTCCCATTGTACTCCAGGGATGAAGCTTGGGTGAGTTATCACGTATATTGCAGGACTGCAGGCCTTATCAGGGATTCAGCTACCAGACCCTCCCACACCTTTGTCATTAAACCCTCACCTGTTTCCCTTTAAGAAATCCCAATAAACTCATTTGTTTTTTAAAGTAGGATTGGACACAATAATTTCTTTGGTCTATCATTGTCCCTGAATTGGGGTGCAGTGATCTGTGTTAATGCTTCTACAAATAATGTCACCAAAATCTTTATAGCTTGATTATCCATCTACTTTCATCAAATATATAAACTTCTGGTTCTCAGACATTAGCACTCAAACTGAACAAACTGAATTTCTACCCTGTGATTTTTTTTTTTTTTTTGCTCACCACCTTTAGAGAGTACAATGCAAAATCAAACAGACTCCACAATTGCATGATTTAATTCTCCTTACAAATCTCCTCTTAAATCCCTTTCAATATTTTCTAGATGTTTAATTTGTTTTCTGTAAAATTCTCAGTAATATACACAACAGTGTGGTAAGAATTCAGCCTTCTGCCATGCTTCTAAATTGGAGCTCAGGCAGCCATAGTTATTTTCCTCAAAGATATATTTATAGTCTTCCCATCTCTTCATCTTCCTTCCCTGTCTTCCTTTCTTGTTCTTTTACTCTCCACCCATAACCAATTGTCCAGAAACTACAAAACCCATACATATACCATTAATAAACTTGACATTTCAAACCTGTTGTAATTTGTCTTTTTGGTAGCGTCTTCTGCTGGGCCACCCCATTTCAACTTTCTTGTGGAGGTATGAAAAAGGTGGCAAATTAGGTTAATAAGAACTTTGAAGTCAAACTTTAATGCTTGTCTAAGTTTAACATAGAGCTATTTCATCAAAAGAAAACCTACTTACAAGTGGGGAAAAAAAAAAACCTAAATCATTGAAGTAGTTTCAGTATTCTGAGAATCTAGGTCTGGGAATCTAGGTCTCTTCTCTCTTTTATAAACCTTTGGCCTTGCGTATCTTCCTCAGGAATCACATGTTGAGAAACTTCTCTTGAAAACCACGTGATGAATAATGAGAAGGTTTAAAATAAGGCTGACCAAAACCAAACAATTGAGTTGGTACACATGAGAAAAGTCCTATGGAACAATAAGAAAAGTATTAAAAATTATAGACATAGAGAAAGATTTCAGAAGACAGTGTTTTTATGGTAGTGAGTGACCAATAACAGCACGTACTTGATTACAGTTATATAATTTGATGGACCAGATGCATTTTTTGGTTAGATCATTTTGGAAGTTGGATGAGCAAAATCTTGTATTAAGTTTGAGGATCTTTCAGGACATGCCATTTCTGGATTCTTTTGGCAACTGGAGACACAAGTTCTCTGCCTAGCCTATTACCATGAAAAATTCATATAGAAACCTAGACCCCTTGTAGCCATTCCAAGGAGAATTTTGTCTTTAGGGAAGCTTAATCACCTCAAAAGATTATTTCATCAGCAAAATGGGATAATTATTGAAAAACATCTCACTAGGTGCTTAGATCATTAATTGGAATTCCTGAGATTGAAAACGGTGGTGGGCTTTCCAGGAGAAGAGTGCAGAGGGTTTCATTATTTCTATTTTGTATATGAAGAATGACCTTCTATTTGTTGCAAATGCTATCATGTTGATGAGGTTATAAATTCCTTTTTTTTTAGAATTCTAATTTACAATAGCATTTAATGTGG
The DNA here is from genome assembly GCA_010120015.1 of Rhombomys opimus. Lineage (NCBI taxonomy): Eukaryota > Metazoa > Chordata > Mammalia > Rodentia > Muridae > Rhombomys > Rhombomys opimus. The sequence goes on along the minus strand of REGO01000294.1, from coordinate 1,368,644 downwards.
AATTTTTTAAAATTATACTTTATTTACTTTGTATCCCCCCTCTAGTTCCCTCCCTCCTATCCTCCCAATCCCTTCCCTTCCTCCCCCTTCTCCACACACTCCCCACCCCAAGTCCACTGGTAAGGAAGGGTTTCTTTTTCTTCTTTCTGGTCCTAGTCTGTTAGGTCTCATCAGGAGTGGCTGCATTGTCTTCCTCTGTGGCCTGGTAAGGCTGCTCCCTTAGGGGGAGGTGATCAAAGAGCAGGCCAATCAGTTCATGTCAGAAGCAGTCCCTGTTCCCATTACTATGGAACCCACTTGGACACTGAAGTGCCATGGGCTATATCTGTGCAGGGTTTCTAGGTTATCTCCATGCATGGTACTTGGTTGGAGTATGAGTCTCAGGAAAGACCCCTGTGCTCAAATTTTTTGGTTCTGTTGCTCTCCTTGTGAACCTCCTGTCCTCTCCAGCTCTTACTATTATTTCCCACTTCTTTCATAAGATTCCCTACATACTGCCCAAAGTTTGGCCATAAGTCTCAACATCTGCTTTGATAGTCTGTAGGGCAGAGCCTTTCAGAGGCCCTCTGTTTCTAGCTTGTTTCCTGTTTTCTTTTTCTTCTGATGCCCTTCCTCATTGCCTTTCGAGATGGGGATTGAGCATTGTAGTCAGAGTCCTCTCTCTTGATTAGTTTCTTTAGATGTACAGATTTTAGTAGATTTATCCTATATTACATGTCTATATGGGTGAGTATACACTATGTGTGTCTTTCTGCTTCTAGGAGAGCTCACTCAGGATGATCCTTTCCAGGTCCCACCATTTATCTGCAAATTTCATGATTCCCTTCTTTTTCATTGCTGAGTAATATTTCATTGTGTAGATATACCACAATTTCTGCATCCATTCTTCAGTTGAGGGGCATCTGGGTTGTTTCCAACTTCTGGCTATTACAAATAAAGCTGCTACAAACATGGTTGAGCAAATGTCCTTACTGTGTACTTGAGCCTTTTTGGATATATGCTTAGAGTGGTATGGCTGGATCTTGAGGAAGTGCTATTCCTACTTGTCTAAGAAAGGGCCAGACTGATTTCCAGAGTGGTTGTACAACTTTACATTCCCATCAGCAGTGGAGGAGGGTTCCCCTTTCTCCACAGCCTCTCCAGCATGTGTTGTCACTTGAGTTTTTCATCTTGGTCATTCTGATTGGTGTAAGGTGAAATCTCAGGGTCGTTTTAATTTGCATTTCCCTGATGGCTGATGACGTTGAGCATTTCTTTAAGTGTTTCTCTGCCATTTGATATTCCTCTATCGAGAATTCTCTGTTTAGCTCTGTTCTCCATTTTTTCAATTGGATTACTTGGTTTGCTGCTTTTCAGCTTCTTTATTTCTTTATATATACTGGATATTAGCCCTCTGTCAGAAAAAGGATGATTGGTGAAGATTCTTTCCCAGTCTGTAGGCAGTAGTTTTGTTTTGATGACAGTGTCCTTTGTTTTACAGAAGCTTTTCAGTTTCATGAGGTCTCATTTATTGATTGTTGCTCTTAGAGCCTGTGCTGTTGGTGTTCTGTTCAGAAAGTTGTCTCCTGTACCAATGAGTTCTAGGGTCTTCCCTACTTTTTCTTCTAACCGATTTAATGTGTCTGATTTTATGTTGAGGTCTTTGACACATTTAGACTTTAGTTTTGTGCAGGGTGATAAGTATGGATCTATTTTCATTTTTCTACATGTAGACATCCAGTTAGACCAGCACCATATGTTAGATGCTATCTTTTTTCCATTGTATGGTTTTGGCATCTTTGTCAAAAATCAGGTGTCCATAAATGTTTGGGTTTATTTCGGGGTCTTCTATTAGATTCCATTGATCCACCATTCTGTTTCTATGCCAGTAGCATGCAGTTTTTATTATTGTTTCTCTGTAGTGCAGCTTGAGATCAGGAATGGAGATACCTCCAAAAGATCTTTTATTGTAGAGGATTGTTTTAGGTATTCTAGTTTTCTTGTTATTCCATATGAAGTTGACATTTTTTCTTTCCAGGTCTGTAAAGAATTGTGTTGGTAGCTTGATAGGAATTGCATTGAATCTGTAGATTGCTTTTGGTAAGATGGCCATTTTTACTATGTTAATCCTGCCAAGCCATGAGCATGGGAGATCTTTCCATCTTCTGATTTCTTCTTCTAATTCTTTCTTCAGAGACTGAAATTTTTTTTCATACAAGTCTTTGACTTGCTTGGTTAGGGTTACACCAAGGTACTTTATGTCTTTTGTGGCTACTCTGAAGGGTGTTGTTTTCCTAATTTCTTTCTCAGTCCTTTTGTCTTTTGTATACAGGAGGGCTACTCATTTTTTGAATTAATTTTGTAACCTGCCACTTTACTGAAGGTGTTTATCAGCTGTAGGAGTTTCCTGGTAGAATTTTTGGGGTCACTCAGGTATCCTATCATATCATCTGCAAATAGTGATACTCTGACTTCTTTGCAATTTGTATCCCCTTGATCTCCTTCAACTTTCTTACTGCTCTAGCAAGGACTTCCAGCACTATGTTGAAGAGCTATGGAGAGAGTGGGCAGCCTTTTCTTGTCCCTGATTTCAGTGGGATTGCTTTAAGTTTCTCTCTGTTTTGTTTGATGTTGGCTATAGGCTTGCTGTATATTGCCTTTACTATGTTTAGATATGTGCCTTGTATCCCTGATCTCTCCAAGACTTTAAACATGAAAGGATGTTGGATTTTGTCAAATGCTTTTTCAGCATCTAAGGAAATTATCATGTGCTTTTTTTTTCTTTCAGTTTGTTAATATGGTGGATCACATTGATGGATTTCCGTATATTGAACCACCCCTGTATACCTGGGATGAAGCCTACTTGGTCATAGTGGATGATATCTTTGATGTGTTCTTGGATTCAGTTTGCAAGTATTTTGTTGTGTATTTTTGCATAAATTCCTTATTAAGAAAATGGTTTGTTCTTCGTGTAGATGACTATTGACACATCAGGATACTCAATGATCTGACAACCTATTAGCTTGTAACTACTATGCTATATTTAGGTTTCATTAATGCCCGTGTTTTTACACTTCCAAAGACTTTTGACTCAAATCTTAAATGCTGACAAGTAAGAAACAAAAACAATCCTGCTGCCTGTGTGTTAAAATTCCTTGTGACTGCTTTCAGTCTGTTGGCATTGTCTTAACTCACCTGGGTTTTAACAGCCACACAATAATAAGCAAACAAATAAAGCACACCCCTAGACAACATGCTTAGAATTTAGTGTTCTTTTTGTTGTTGTTGCCAGTGATACTATATTGGTTCGATGACACAGAACAATTCTACCACCTGCATACCATGCATTGAAACATATGCAACTGTGAACACTAATCTCATAGAAACCGTCACAGAAGTTAAGAATATTATGGACACAATATCATTATGTTAATATTATAAAACACAGAGTATGTTCTTTTCTTAGAATGAACTTAAATTCAGAGAAACTAAGCCAAATTTCCCCAGGAATGATTTCCTGGTTGCCTTTCTGCACAGAAGTCGAGTGCACAAATTATTTTTCCACATTCAGCTTAATGTTTATTTTGACACTGATTTGCATAAGAAGCATTTTAACATTCTTAAACGATTGAACAAAATCATATTTAACTATATTTATTACTGCTTGAATATGATAAGGCATTAAAATATCTGTATTCATAATGCTTTGTTGGTACACAACCACACTTACAATTTCCATATTTCCTGTGTCAGTTTTCTGGATAAAAGGAAACAATGAATTAGATTCCATAGATGGGCAGTGGTAGTGCATTCATTTAATGCCAGCACTCAAGAGGCAGAGGCAGACAAATCTCTGTGAATTTCAGGGCAGCCTGCTTTACAGAGCAAGTTTTAGGACAGACAGACCTACACAGATAAACAATAAAAATAAATAAATAAAATTGATAGACTGAATGGACTGAAAGCCTGAAAATATATTTACTTTTTAGCCCTCGACAAAGGCAATTTTTCCAGCTGTGTTGGAAGGCTTTACTCTATGGACAGTATCACTCTTCACTTGCCAGTGTTAGAATTCAGGACATGGCTGATTTGTACAAGCAGCTCCAGATCAAGATATAGCTTAGAATTTAAACAATGTTTGCACCAGCAATACCCTCTCCCATTATAAATCATATTTTAGAAGTCTCCAACTGGAGAACACTTCATTAAAACATATTCATGTAGAATTTTTATTTCAGACATATCTGTGTTCAAGTTCCTGTTGTATATAATCTGTATACTAGACAACTAACAGCTCTCTAAAGAGCATTATTTAGATCTGCAACCTGCTAAAGAAAGGATGTAATTTTTTGTGAACATTGACTCTTTTCAATTAGTACACCAGCTTCCTGATATATTTTATTCAATCGTGTTGTCATCATTGAAGGCATACTTTAAAATAAAATGTTATATAAGTGTATGGAAAAATAATTGAGTCATACTCAATCTCCACAGCGCTAATTTAAAAATACTGTGGACCTAAAAATTATTAAAAAAATATTATGATGACATGATTCATAAGTGAGTATAGACAAATACATAATGTTCTTAGAAAGTAGTACATTTTTAAAGAAAAAAAAACAGGTACTTCCATTTAACATTTATACATAATATTAATCAGGAAATGTTACTTAGACAAATTTAATTTTTGAGAATTCAAATCATATTTAAGCAGTTTAACCTTAAATGTTATCCTGTAGCATATTTTAAAATACAGTAATTTAAGATGAAGAATTTGTATGTTTTTAAACAAACAATGTCAAACTTATTTAAATATACATTGTAAAATTTTATTAAATGTAATATTATAAAGGTTTTCATATGGCATTGTTGCATTATTTCCCTTGTTGAAATGTTAACAACCCTGAAAATAACTTCGGAGAGTTACGTTTAATTTGAGCTTTAGGGCTCCTTGGAGTGGAAAAGGGAAGAGCTTGCGATTTTCTGGACATGGAAACTCGCTTTTCATGGTAAACTGGATAAACGCTTGTGCAACCTCATGGGAATAGGGTAAAAACGAGTGGGGGATCTATTTTGCTAAGATGCCAAGGGCTCCATCTTCTTTGAAAATCAGTGGCCTTTGAGGGATCGTGAATCGCTGAGGTAGAACAATCCTTATTCCTCTTTATCTCTCATCCACTGCCTTTGAAATCAACTGCAGCTTCGGACTTGGAAGCAGTACAAAGGGCAGGGCTGGGAATAAAAAATATGGCCCAGGATTTGTGATGCTCAAGTGATTCAGACTCATTTCTGCAATCTCCGCGGCTCTGAAGCAGGCTAGACTTATCGCTGATATATTGCGTCTCCTAGCACTCTAATTCATTTTCCAGAGGTAATCCTAGCCGGCTCCTCCATTATTCTTCTAACGTGAGCTTACAGTTCGGTTTCATTTGAAATAATTCATCCTTAGTTCATGATTACTGATTTTATCAAATCATGCAGATTCGGAGGGTGTCCCAGAATTCTTCACGGATAAAATCAAAGTTGTTGAAATGTCCCACAATACCGAATGCCCACCTGTGATGCAAAACAAGCCTTCCAATTACGACAGCTTTCTCATATTCACTAAACGTTCCTGTACCGCATATTTCATTCAAACTGATTAAAAGCAGGAAAAGGGTAAACTTCATGATTATTCAACAAGACAAAAATGTACAGTTATTCTTTCTTAAATAAATTACGTTATGTCAGTATGGTTTTTCACTTATGTAATTTCCGAATTCAGAAGTCTGAGAGAAGAGGGTTGTGATGGGTTTGAATCCAGATGCAGCTATACAGTGAATCCAGCTCATATTGGGGAATATCACAGTGTGGCAATCTATCTAAACAAACAAGCCAACAAACAGATAACACACCCCCACCAAACAATCAAATGCTTGTTCCTGGCACACAGTGAAATGGTGCCTCTACATTTGAACAGCAGAGAATCTGAGACGCAATACTTTCCTCAGAAATGGCTGTTCACACAAGGCCAGAAGAACAGCATTCCTAAGGTATGCAGTAGAAAATGTGTCAGGTTCCATTCCTAGACAATGAACCGCCATTAATGACTGCTGGGATAAAGGGAACTTGCCTTTCTACATATGGGCCACTTTCTCGGTTGTCCAATACAGCATGCTAAACGCTGAAAGCATATACACACAAACAACACATATAAATTCTGCAGGGTGTGTGTGTGTGTGTGTGTGTGTGTGTGTGTGTGTGTTAGAAAAAGACTCTGTTAGTCTGAGAGTGGGGAGGACATGTTAAATTTCAGAAGGACAGCACCTGGGAAGGGCTGGAGGAAGAGGTAGAAGCAGGGAAAGTGATGTAATTCTATTTCAAATAAATACATTTTTAAAATGCTCCACTTATCCATAGTGTTTACTCAAATTTATTAACTTACTATAGATGTTATTATTACTATATCCCTTAAAATTTGGTCTGACTGTTTAATGTTACTGATATCAACGTATATTGATTTTTATATTGATGGATTTTATTTTCAATTATGAAGAGAATTTACCATTACTATTAAAAATCCCAGACAAGGTTATAGATGCTCATTTTGTACTTTACTTGAACATCATTCTCCTGGTCTGGAGTTTAATTCTCTATAATAACCAGGTATATCAGCATATGCCTGTGACCCCAGCAATCAGGAATGTTATGAAGAAAGATCAGAAGTTCAAAATTATTCTCAGGTCTTGAACTATATGGTGAGTTTGTGGCCAGCCTTAGTTACAGAAGACAGTGACTCAAAAAAATCTCTTAAAATTATTACTGCAAAACATTTTACTATAAGTTGTTACAAAATGAATGTTAATTTGTAACATATTATTAAGCTCATTTTATCATAAAGGTTCTTAACCATTCATTACAATAAACTGTTTACTAATATTAATGAAAAATAAACATATCATTCCCAGACATTGTGAATGTAGTGATATAGTTTTAGAAAAAATACTTCAAGTGATATAAATGAGCAAAGTTAAACTTTCAACGAGATGAGAGACAAATTGTCTTCACATTAACTATACTATAATATTATTTGAACATATCAAATAAGAATTGAATTTTGTAGATAATTTCAGATTCAAATGATACTTTATACTTCATTCTAAAGTGTAATCTTGCACACTGATGCTCTCAGTGGTGGATAATTGTCAATTTCACATCAAAACAATGTAATAGTTTAGTGTCCTTGCAATCTTGCTGCACATTAAGGGCCCTTATTTTCAGTGAAAATACTATAACTAATCATAGAGGAACAAAGATGTGTCTGAAGTTTGAAGGAGCATGGGTGTCCTGCAATTCAGATAATGAATTTTACTTCTCTCTGGAGAAAGGTCTTTCCAGGATATAGCCTGGCAATACTCCAAGATTTCTTTGTAAAAGTAACTCCATATGTGGACTGAAAATAAGTGAGTGATGTTTTAAATCAACTAAAGAAAGAGGCAGTACTTCTCAATATTTTTTCCTGAGCATACATAACTTTGAAGTGCAGCATTCAGGGATTATAGAGGTTTGGGTTACCTGCTGAATGGAAGCATGGAAAATTATTTGAAGGTCCTTAAAAAAAAAAAAAAAATATATATATATATATATATATATATATATATATATATATATATACTTGAAAATTATAAAATATTGCCTGTGGTTAAGAGTAGGTATGCAATTCAAACATTTTTTCAGCCTAAATAGAAAGTTAATTTTATATTGATATTATGTTTACGTGCTTTCTATGACAACAAGATGAAAATCAAAAGTTTGTGGCTCCCTTATTTTTAAAGCCAATAAATGACTGGGATGAGTAGACAGTAGTGAATTAAGGAGAACATGAGCAGTTACAATGAGTCCGATACTGGGAGCAAACTGAACCAAAGACCATAGCCCGCTGCATGCTAATTAGTATTTCACAGCAGGTGGCACATTACGTGATTTTATTTTCAAATAAATCCAAGTTCTGTGAATTTTCTTGTAATATGTTCTGAGTTTAGTTGATAATTTGAAAAATTGACATTGAATATGTATATATATATACACACACATATCTATATACACGTATGTATATATATATATATATATATATACATACATATATATATATGGAACTGGAATGAATATGTATGCCAATTTCCAGTTTCTAAACTGATATTGAATATATATATATATATATATATTTCAGTTCCTTGTATTCTTAAGTTTCTATGATATAAATGGAATATAACAATAACAAACATGTATTTGGACAAGCATTCCTTTTCAGAAAGAATACCTTCAACACATACCTGGTTATATCATGAAAATATCTTCTCTATGGTATTACAGACATATACAATATAATTGATATTGTAAGCAAAATTTTGACAAGATATGAATAAATACTTAGTATACAAAGCATTTTATTACAGTCATTGAGACATTGGCTGTTTCTCTCCTTTATGAGTAATATTCACAACAACCACAATGATAATGACACACACAGAGAGACACACACACGGATGTTTCTGTTCGGTTCTAGTAACCGCAAGGAGAACATTATGGTGAAAGCTTCATGTTCAAGGGAGCTTCTGTAACTTCCGTTGCCCAAGAAAGTCTATAGGTACAATGAGGCAGGAACCTGAACAGCATGATGGACTCAGAAAGTTACATATAAAGCAATTTTGGTTGTATGACTTTTTTGGTGCTAGGGACTGAATCCAGCATCAGGGACCATTTGTGTCAGGCACACACTCTACCGATGAGCTCTCCATCCCTACCAGGAGAACTTTTCACAAAGAAATAACACAACACACATTTAGTTTCATCAGATCACTGTTCTCTTCAGACCATTCTAAAAGATGACCTCTTTAAGTGACCTCTGTGGCACAGATCATAGATACAGTAAGACAGATTGAGAGTATTGTTGCAGTAATGAGAGACATGATATTTTATGATAGATGGTTTCTAAAAGGAAGAAGCCAGGAATAGTGGTACACAAATGTAATCAAGCACTTTGAACACAGAGGCAGAAAAATTAGGAATTTGATGAATTCAAAGCCAGGCTGGATTACCTAATTGTTCTCTCAAATATAACAAAAATGATTAAATATGCAATTTACAGAATTTGGGAGAAAACTAGTAAGGTGTATGATGGATTTGATTCAGAATTCACAAGAGAAAGAAAGAAATAAAAAACAAATAAGATGATAGAGCCAAGGACAAACAACATTGACGATGACTGCAATGGACTAAAATGTTAAAGAATGTACTGGCATGGGCAGAAAAATAAGAAACCTCAATTTGGATATGTAAATGTTGCTATGATATCAGATATCATTAAAACTGTGTAATAGGATTTTTTTTAATGTAAGACAGGATTTAATACAGATTTTATAGTTAATAAGCTAATTTGAAAATCATTGAAATAAAAATTATATTTCAACCTATTAGATTGGCGAAATCACCTTATCATAGATTTTATAATTTATTATTTTAGTTGTATATTGAGTGGGTTTGTGAATATGGGGTCTTTGCAGATGAGAGGAGTTGTATCCTCCTCAATTGAAGTTATGGTCATTGTGAAACACATGATGTATGCTCTGCCATTAATACTTAGGTCCTCTGGAAGAGCACAATATGGAATAAACTGTTGAGTAGTCCCTTCAGTCCTAAAGTACCATATTTGGTAGCAAAATAAAATATTGCTGTCCACTTAATCAAACAGATCAATACTATCAAACTAAAGACATAAAAAGTAAAAAATATGGACTGCTTTATATATTTTTGAAATCATGTCCATTAAAATAAAAACACAAATGTTGGTGTATATGCATAAAATATTAAAAGACATCTTCAAAATTAAGTATAACAACTACTTTAGTGGCTGTAGACCTGACAAAGAACATATAAGACAACCTTATTTACACGATTTATTTCTCAAATGAGTACATCGATAAATAAAATGAACAGTTATAATTACAACAGGACATATTTCTCGTCATTGTGTTTTTTCCTCATGCCTTTCTGCATATTTTACCTTATAAAAAAAGATGATCAGATTCACTCTGTCTCTGTATCTCTCTCCTTCTCACCCACTTTCCTCCCTCCCTTTCTCCCTTCCTTGCTTCCTCCCTCCCTCTCTCTCTTTCTCTGTGTGTAACTACATTAGGACATATTCCTGATTTTTAGTCCCTTTCATATAGCATTGTATCATTACCAAAACTGTTAAATAAATGATAAAACACTATAGGATTGCTGTATATTGCTTTTACTATGTTTAGGGGTCTGCCTTGTATCTCTGATATCTCCCAGACTTTAAACATGAACAGGTTTTGGGTTTTGTCAAATGCTTTTTTGGCATCTAAAGAGATGAGCAATTGGTTTTTTTTTCTTTCAGTTTGTTTATATGGTGGAACCCATTGATCTATTTCTGTATGTTGAACCAACCCTGCACACCTGGGATGAAGCCTACTTGGTCATAGTGGATGATATCTTTGATGTGTTCTTAGATTAGTTCTACGAGTATTTTATTGAGTATTTTTGCATCAATACTCATAAGTGAGATTGGTCTGAAGTTCTCTTTTTTGTTGGGTCTTTGTGCGGTTTAGGTAGGAGTTACTGAAGCCTATTAGAATGAGGTTAGTAATGTTTCTTCTGTTTCTATTTTGTGGAATAGTTTGAAGAGTACTAGTGTTAGCTCTTCTTTGAAAGTATGGTAGAATTCTATTCTGAAACCATCTGGCCCTGGACTTTTTTCTTTTGGAAGGGACATTTTAGATGATAGCTTCTATTTCCTTAAGGGATATAGGGCTATTTAATTTATTTACCTGATCTTGATTCAGCTTTGGTAAGTGGAATCTATCAAGATAATTGTCCATTTCATCTTACGTTTTAATTTTTGTTGCGTATAGGCTTTTGAAGTAAGACCCAATCATTCTTTGGATTTCCTCAGTGTCTGTCTTTATGTTCCATTTTCACTTCTGATTTTGTTGATTTGGACAGTGTCCTTCTGCATTTCAGTTACTGTCTTGTTGATTCTCTCAAAGAACCAGCTCTTCGTTTCATTGATTGTTTGAATTGTTCTCTTTGTTTCTAATTTGTTGATTTCAGCCCTGAGTTTGTTTCCAGCCGTCTACTCCTCTTGGGTATGTCTGCTTTTTTTTTTTTTCCTCTATTGCTTTCAGGTATGTTATTAAGTTGCCTCAAATTTCTTTATGAAGGCACTTAGTGCTATGAACTTTCCACTTAGCACTGCTTCCGTTGTGTCCCATAAATTTGGGTAAGTTGTGCCTTCATTTTCATCGAATTCTAGGAAGTCTTTATTTTCATTCTTTATTCCTTCTCTGACCCAGCTGTCATTGAGTAGAGAGTTGTTTAGTTTCCATGGTGTGTAGGCCTATTGCTATTTCTGTTATGGCTGAGGTCTGTTTTTAGACTGTGAAGGTCTGATATGATATGTAGGATTATTTCAATCTTCTTGTATCTCTTGAGGCTTGCTTTGTGCCTGAATATATGGTCAATTTTGGAGAAGCTTCCATGAGGTGTTGAGAAGAAGGTACAGTCTTTTTTGTTTGGGTGAAAAGTTCTGCAGACATCTATTAGGTCCATTTGATTTAAGACCTCTGTAAGTGTCATTATTTCTCTGTTTAGCTTTTGTCTCAATGATCTGTTCTTTGGTGAGGTGGAGTGTTGAAGTCTCCCACTGTTAAGGTGTTTGGATTGATGTCCCTCCCCTAATTCATTGATGGTCCAGGAGCATTCTCTGGTATGAACTCAGTGGCAGGCTCTCTGATCTCCTCCCCCTGGGGGTTCTGCCTTGCCAGGCCACAGAGGAAGACAATGCAACCATTCCTTATGAGACCTGATAGGCTAGGGTCAAATAGAAGGGGAGGAGGACCTCCCTTATCACTGGACTAGAGGAGGCACATGGGGAGTAGGTGGGAGGATGGGAACAGGAGGAAATGAGGGAGAGGGCTATAGCCATAATACAAAGTGAATAAATTGTAATAAGTAATAATAATAATAAAAAATTTTAAATCATTTATTTTAGAAAATAAATTAAATTATATCTCAACTTTGACTTCATTAAAGATGTAAGCATTTTTATTAAGATTGGATTTAATTGCAACATATTAGTCAACTTAAAGTGAGAAAGAAAGAAAGAAAGAAAGAAAGAAAGAAAGAAAGAAAGAAAGAAAGAAAGAAAGAAAGAAAAGGAAGAAAAGGAAGAAAGGAAGCAAAGCAGGGCCTTCTCTATCCTAAAAGGAAAATCCTCCCACCTCATGTCGTTTAGAAACTGAAATATGGTTGGTGAAGATCTTTTCCCAATCTGCAGGCTGTCATTCTCTTCTGTTGAGAGTGGCCTTTGCTCTACAGAAGCTTTGCAGTTTTGTGAGGCCCCTTTTATTGACGGTTGCTCTTAGAGCCTGCCCTGTTGGTGCTCTGCTCAGGAAGTTGTCTCCTGTGCCAGCGGGTATTAGGCGGTTCCCACGTTCACTTTTAATAGACTTACTGTATCTCATGTTACATTGAGGTCTTTGATCCACTTAGATTTCAGTTTTGTGCAGGGTGATAAATACCGATCTATTTGCACTTTTCTACATGTTCACATTCTGTTAGACCAGATGCTGTCTTACTAACTACCTCTGCTTTCATAAGATTCCCTGCACTCTGCCCAAGGTTTGATTATGTGTCTCAGCATCTGCTTTGACACACTGCTGGGTAGAGTCTTTCAGAGCCCCTCAGTGGTAAGCTTCTGTTCTGTTTCTTGTTTTCTCCTTCTTCCAATGTCCTTCCCCTTTGTCTCTCTAAGTAGGGATTGATCCTCTTATCCCAGGTCCTCCTTCTTGTTTATCTTTTTTAGGTGTACAGATTTAGTATGTTTATCCTATCTTATAGGTCTAGTATCTACTTATAAGTGAGTATTTACCATGTGTGTCTTTATGCTTCTGGGATACCTCACTTAGGATGATCTTTTCTAGATCCCACCATTTGCGTACAAAGTTCATGATTCCCTTGTTTTTAATTGCTGAGTACTATTCCATTGTGTAAATGTACCACAATGAAGAGGTAGTTAGTAAGACCTGGAGAGTACAGGAGCTTCACAAGGAGAGCAACAGAACCAAAATATCTGGGCTCAGGGCTATTTTCTGAGACTGATACTCCAAGGGAAATTCATGGATATAACCCAGGACCCCTGCTCAGATGCAATCCATGACAGCTCAGTGTCCAAGTGGGTTCCCTAGTAAGGGGAAGAGGGACTGTCTCTGACATGAACTCAGTGACTGGCTCTTTGAGCACTGCCCCTGAAGGAGGAGCAGCCTTGCCAGGGCACAGAGGAAGACATTGCAGCCAGTTCTGATGAGACCTGATAAGCTAGGTCCAGATGGAAGGGGAGGTGGACCTCCCCTATCAGTGAACTTGGAGAGAGGCATGGGAGGAGATGAGGGAGGAAGGGTGAGATTGGGAGGGAATAAAGGAGGGGGCTACAGCTGGGATATAAAGTGAATAAAATGTAATTAATGTAAAAAAATAAAAATGTAATTAAAAAGAAGACGCTGTCTTTTTTCCATTGTATGGCTTTGGCTCCTTTGTAAAATAAGCACATGGTTTTATTTCTGGGTCTTTCATTTGATTCCACTGATAGACAAGTCTATTTCTATGCCAATTCCATGCGGTTTTTATTTCTATTGCTTTGTAGGATAGCTTGAAGTCGAGGATGCAGATACTTCCAGAAGTTCTTTTATTTTATTGGATTGTTTTAGCTATTTTGAGTTTTTTATTTTTTTTCATTGGAAATTTAGAATTGTACTTTCAAGTTCTGTAAAGAACTTTGTTGATATTTTGATAGGGATTGTATTGTAGGTGTAGATTGCTTTTGGTAAGATTGCCATTTTTACTATATTAATCCTACCAATACAGCAGCATGGGAGATCTTTCCATCTCTGACATCTTCTTCAGTTTCTTTCTTTAGAGACGTGGAGTTTTTGTCATACAGTTCTTTCACATGCTTGGTTAGAATTAGAGCATGATACTTTATATTATTTGTGGCTATTTTGAAGGCAGCATTTTTCCTAATTCCTTTCTAAGGCATTTGCTGTTTCTGTACAGGAGGACTATTATTTGTTTGTTTGTTTTTAATTAATCTTGTATCCTGCTACTTTGGTAATGCTGTTTTTCAACTATAGGAGTTCTCTGGTGGAACTCTGAACTTTTGAGGTTGGTTATTTATACTATCATATCATCTGCAAATAGTGATACTTTGACTTCTTCCTTTCCAAACTGTATCCACTTTACCTCCTTTAGTTGTCATATTGCTAGTTAGAATTTCAAGTACTCTATTGAAGAGATATGGAGAGAGTGCATCCTTGTCATGTCCCTGATTTTAGTGGAATTGCTTTGAGTTTCTCTCCATTTAATTTGATGGTTGAAATCGGCTTGCTGTATATAGACTATTACATTTAGGTATGAGCCTGTATCCCTGATCTCAAACTGAGGGTGGGGTAACTCTGTGACAAGTTGGAGACCTAAGTCAGGGTAGGCTGCTGGGAGGATATCAGGGGAACTCAAGCAGAGACTCCTACTAGCAGAGGAAACCCACTAACTAGACTAGTCTTCTAGCAAAGGGAGGAGAACACCAAACAACACACAAAAACTTCTACCCAAAATTTACCCTGCCTACAGGATTTGCAGGGATAAAGACAGACCAGACAGAGCAGAGATTGGAGCAATGCCCAACCAATGCCTGGCCCAACCAAAGACCTAGCATGTTGGAGACTGCCAACCCCTGACACTATAAAGAATATTCTCCTAAGCTTGAAGACAGGAGTTTGACAGAATTGTTCTCTGAAAGGAACTACCCTGGAGCACCTTAAAACAGATGCAGGGACTCACAACCAAATTTGGGGCAATGTGTAGGGAGCCTTGTGGAAAAGTGGGAGGAAAGAAAAAAGGACCTAGAGGTGTGACAGGAGCTCAATAAGAAGACCAACAGAGACGACTAACCAGGGGCCAGAGGGGCTTGCTGAGACTGAAGCATTAACCAAGGACCATTCATGATGTAGCACATTGGCAGATTAGGCTTCATGTGGGTCCTCTAGTTAGGAAAGTAGAGACTGTGTTGCATGAGGACTCACTTGCCAGCTTTTTGTCACTTTTCCTGGTGGAATTGCCTTGCCAGGTCACACTGGAAGAGGACAAGCTCAGTCCTGATGCAACTTGATGACCTGGTAGCAGAGCTTTTCTGTGGAAAAGGACAGGAGTCAGGAGAAAGGGAGGGTGATACTGGGAGAAGAAGAGAGATGGGGCCACAACAGGATGTAAAGTGAATTTATGAAATGAAAGAATAATTATCCAAATTAAAAAAAAAAATGAAATAGACACTTTTGACTGAAAAGTCACAAAGAGCAGATGATAAATTTTTTTAACTGTTGATTTACACAAGAACACGGTGGAGATGAGGGAGGGAGGGAGGGACTGGGAGGGAATGAGGGATCGGGACATGGCTAGGATACAGAGTTAATAAAATGTAACTGATAAGGAAAAAATAAAATTAAAAAAAAAAAAGAACACATCTGATATTCTACATCCTCCAATTACAGAGTACAACCAAAATGGTAAGACAGAATATCCTGGCATTTCTAACTATTTTATGATACATGACATTTATGGTGGAGAAACATTATACACAAAATTCTAGGGTTTTTAGGATCTCACTTAGATTTTAACTTAGAAGGTAACTTCTGTGTAGCCTGTACTGGAAGAGATGGGGAATATGATGAGACACAGTAAGTGGATAAAAATTAATGATTTTGTTTTCACAGAGATAAATATTTAAAACAACATACAAAATAAGATTGATTTTATTATTGCACAGAAGATTCTTCAAATTAACGGATTTAGCAGAAAATGTACAAAACCATTAAAATTAGTTGAACTAAATGTGAGTTATAAAAACATTACAAATATGTAATATAGATTGCCATTTTAGTAGATATGGTAGTGAAAGTAAAGCTTTCGAAATCATTTTAAAGTTATGTTAATTTCCCATTCTGTGTAATTAGTTTGCACTATAGATTTACATAAGAAATTGCTCCCCTTATTTGTATTTTAATTATTCATAGTTATCTTACATATACTTACTGTTGACCTACTGTTTATAAGAAGGTAAGGGTATTTTATTGAGTAACTGTAATTTTGAAAACTTTTAACGTGTGTTTGTGTGTGTGTGTGTGTGTGTGATGTGCACATGTGCACACATGCACACTGTGAAGGTGCCTGTAGACACCAGAGGTGTTGGATGTCCCAGCACTGGAGTGAGAGGTGGTTGAGAGCATCTCATGTGAGTGTTGGCAACCAAGTTTGGTTTCTTTGCTAGAGTACCACAAGTTCTTTATGGCTAAGCCATTTCGCAAGCCCCTTATTAAATAATTTCTATCTAAAAAAACAATTTATTTGAAAAACATGAGACACCTAGCAGTAGATGACCTGATTTTGAATTCTTTTGTCTCTTTCATTTTTCTGCCCTTTAAAATGAGAATATTTGTTTTAGGAATCTATCCCATGGAATATTATATCAAGCTGCCTACTTCTTGCAGTCAGATCTCATCTTAGCTTGTTGCCATTCTTTCTGTTGTTGTGAAAAAGAAAGAAGCCCTCTGCATAGTCTCCGTGAAATTCATCTATTTTGGCTGTAGTCGTTCTTACTTAATAATCACTTAAAAAAAATCAGGTCTGATTTAGTCCCTTCCCTAGTAATGCCCTCGCGATTTTACATTGTCTTGGAGCCAATGGCTAGAAATCCTTAACTCATTGTTCAAAACCTTGCATCATATTATTCTGGTTTCCACATTGCCCTTGTTCCTAGCCCATTCACCCATCTTCATTCACACTTTAAAGCCAAATCCTCCCATTATGGAAGAGCAGTGAACACACACACGTACTCAAGCGAGTTTCCCACACACTTTAGGTCTGTGCTCGACAGTCACACTCTCCAAGTATCCCAAGAAAGTTTCTGAAGCCTGCTGCTGGAGGTATCGCTGCCCTACAGCACTGTTTCTTCCTGTTTTGTGGTTACTTTTAGTGTAAGGTGTTGTCCGTACATATCTACCAAGTGAGATTTTTCACATAGAAGGAGGCCAAAGTTAGACTACGACAAACACTAGTTCTTTGCAATTGGTACTGTCTTCTCCAAACTGCTGGGCCTTCTGTGACTGGACTGCAGTTTCATTGACAGCCCTCCCCCTGGGTGGTCTTCAGGGATTCCAGCCCAGTCACACAGTGCCAAGCCTCTGCTGCTCTCCATAACCCTTTCATGCCTTCAAAGTCAGTTCCACCTGAGTGACCCTTCCACTACCAAGGTAATTTGCCAATGTGTGGTACAACCTTTTTCTTCCTCTGGAACTCATCCACTGTGTGCAAATTCTTAGGAAATGCTTTCCAGAAGATTTCACCTCAATGATGCTGGTCTCTTCCTCCTCCTCCACCACCTCCTTCTCCTCTTCCTTTTCTTCTTGATTAACTTATTAACTTATTTTACATTCTGAATCTTACCTTTCCTTCCCTCTCTCTTCCCACCTATATAACCCCTACTCTAACCTCTCCTCCATTCTTCCCTTCTCCTCAGAGAAGGGGAGGCCTCCCATGGATACCAACCTGCCTTATAGATCAAGTTGCAGGAAGATTAGGCACATAGTTTTACTCAACTTGACACAAGCTGAAGTCATCTGAGAGAAGAAAACTTCAATTATGAAAATGCCTTCTTGACCTCTCCAGCTGCCTCTATTTTTCCTCCTACACTTCCACAGAATTCCCCAAGCTCGGCCTATCATTTGTCTCTGGGTCTCCATTTGCTTCTTCATGAGGCCTCTCAGAAGACAGTTATGCTAGGTTCAAAGACACCACAAGAAGAGCTACAGAGTCAATTATCTTGGGTCCATTGGGTCTCACAGAGACTGAATCACCAACCAATAAGCATGCATGGCCTGGACCTAGACTCCCTACATGTATGTAGCAGATGCACCGCTTGGTCAACATTTGTGTCTCCTAGAAATGGGAGTAGGGACTGTCTCTGACTCTGTTTTCTGCCACTGGGTCCTGTCTCCCTAGCTGGGCTGCCTTGCCTAGCTCCAGTGCGAGAGGACCCATTTAGTCCTACTGTAAATTTTGGTATGAGGAAACTCTCCTTCTCTGAGAAAAAGGTGAGGGGGATGGGAAGAGGGATAAACAGGGATAAGGAAGTTTAAGGAAATAAACTCTCCCCTCCCCCCAGCTATTTTGCTGTTTTTTTTTTTGTTTTGTTTTTGTTTTTTGTTTTTTGTCATGGTGTTTAATAGCAGCATAAGAAACCCTACTAGGATAGCAACAAACTTAAGAGGGAGAAACACTAAGAAAGATCCTAGGTAATAAAATGTGAAAGATATGAGTCAGAAGGATGTCTGTTTGTTTCTCTCTGTCTGTTGAGTTTCCTCTGCTCCTAACTGCCTTTATGGCACATCACCATTGGTACAACCATTTGTAATCAATAAAATTTACCTCTATTATGCAGACTTAAAAATTTTGAAATCTGTATTACACTGCCTATAAATCTTGCCTAAGGAATAGTAAGTAATATAATTCAAAGCATAGTTTTGAATTTTCACAAGAATCTTGGGATACCTCTCTTGGCTTTAAAGTTCCACTGCTCTCTTTAATTAGTCACCTGGTGGGGTTTAAGGACATTGGACTAACTAATTTCTAGAATCTGTTCCTCTGTAGAATGTTCTGCTATTAAAATGTGTTAGAATGGAGCTCTTTAGTTTTCCCCATTTATTTATTTTTTTCAAGTTACACCCTTATAGCCCTATCCCTCCTCCCCTCTCAGTTCCACCCTCTTTCTCTCCTCCACTCTGCCCTTTTCCTCAGAAAAGTGGAGCTCCCTTTCTTAGCCACCCCAGCTCATCAAGTTACATCAGGACTGAACTTGTCCTGTTCCCCTGTGGTAGGCCAAGACAGGGGAAAGTGATCTAAAACCTAGGAAGTGAGCCCCCGTCACCTGCATTACCCACTTCTGTTATGAGAGGACCCATTTGAACCCTAAGCTGCCCATCTGCAACTTCTTTGTAGTGGGCTGAGAGGTCCAGTTAATGCATGGTCCTTAGTTGATGCTTCAGTCTCAGCAAACCCATCTGGATCCTGACTCCTAGGAGCAGAGACCCCAAAGACTGAACAGGACACCCATTAACTAAACTAGTCTTCTAGTAAAGGGCAGGGAACACAAACCCATCCACAAAAAAAAAAAAATCTGACCCAAAATTTGCCCTGCCCTCGAGAAGTGCAGGGATAAAGATAGAGCAGAGATTGAGGGAACGTCCAACCAATGCCTGGCCCAAACAAACACCCACCCAATCAGAGAGTGCCAACCTCTTACACTATGAAGGATAGTCTGCAAAAAGCTTACAGACAAGAGCCTGACAGAGTTGACTTCTGATAGGCTCTACCCAGCAGCTCCTCAAAACGTGCAGAGATTCATAGACAAACATTGGTAGATATACAGGGACTCTTGGGGAATAGTGGAAGGAAAAGGAAAAGGACCCGGAAGTGATAGGAGCTCCACAAGAAAAATAACAGAGCTATTTTATCTTACCATCACTGTACAGAATATTTTGTTACTTTCATGTTTTCTGTGCAAATCATAACCTCCTATTTCAGAGCACAAGCCATACTGAAATCCTGTATTCCATCTCACAAAATGTTGTCTTTAAAATGCTGCCTGAAGTTACCTTTGTGTTTTTTCCTTAAAATATTTTTTTTCTTAATTATGCATTGAAAATTTACTATTTGGAAAACTATTATGTGAACTAAATTATTCACTTTCTAGATTCTTTATTCTTAGAGCTTTGAGTTTTAATGTCTTTGGAAGACCTGTAAGATACATGCTTGGTTACCAGACTTCATAGACTAGGGAAGGTATGGAAATCTTCATGGGGTGGAGCACAGTGAGTAGGGATTAAGTTATTGTTCTTGCCCTTGGAGAGATTGTTGGAGCTTTCCCTCTTCTCCTTTATTTTACTTTCAGCCACATTTGCATTGGTAATTTAGCTCAACAACCCTATTTCATGCTTTCCAAAGTAGGATTCTGCCTTACCACAGACACAAAAGAGAAAAGAACCTCCTGATTATCAGCTGAAAATTCCACAATTCTAAAGCAATACTCTTTTCTCCTTTCTATTAAAAGTGACCTTTCCTCACAACTCACTATGACTAAAAACAGCTAAATAACTTAAATAAGAGAAGTTCCTAATTCCTAAAAAATGGTATGTTTTCTGTATCTATAAAGCAGATACGTCCCTAAGCCATATTTCAAATAGGAACTTAATGAAAGTCAAGTAATAATTTAAGTGGTAGCCAAAATATTCAATCTTATTGTGAATGTCATATCTAAACATGAAAACTCCATGGTAGCATTTATGAAAAATACAACACCAAGAAGAAAATTTCCTTTTTGCTTACAGTACAAGAAAATTGAATTCACCTAAACTAGAATGTCTGAGCACAATAATCCCTATGATATCAATGTCTAAGCTTTTACAAGACTGATTTTTTACAGTCACTCTATAGTCTCCAGGGCCAAATATAACACTAGTATGGATAATGATTTATGTCTCATATATTAAAACAAACCACATTTTATAATATAAATAAAAAGAAATTCATCCATTGTTTTTTCTAGTGTAAGAAAATGATCCTGAAATACTTGCAAGTTTCTTTTATATAATCAACAAAACTAGACTATGACAGTTAAAGCGCATTCTATTTCATCAAGTTATAGTACGCTCACAATTTCACTCAGCTCTGCTCCAACACTATAAAAAGTGAAACAAGCTTATGATATATCCAATTTCCAGAAATCAGATAAAAGTTTTTGATAACCAAAAGTAATGCAATCTAAGTAGCCAAGCGTGTTTGTAGTATCTATGGCTTTGTTGTTCAGTCTTTTCTCAGTGGTACCAGGGAGTGCTTCAAAGTCCTATAAAAACACAGCATAGCTGGTGAAACTAATAGGTTGATGTAAGTAGAAATTCAATATAAACAGGTTTGACAAATGTGGGGAAATTTAGCATCGAGCCTGTGGGAATTTTCAACAGACATTTAAATTTGATTGATAGACAAGAATTGTATATATATGGATTCAATACAAGTGGGTATCATGGCATCATAAAAGAAGTATTATCAACTAAAAAGTTGCAAAATTCTTTCTCCTGGGCATTGGATTCACCACGTCTTTTTAGCTCCTAAAGTTAACTGCAGCAGTCTCCTTGTTTTTATTTGGTTTTGATGTGATTCTTCTACTTAACTTGTTCCTGGCTGAACAACTTCAAAGTCGCTCTTTTCATCAAATAGGCATTTGGCGATGCACCCCAAGGACAACCTTTCCTACCACTCGTTGTTTGATTAAAGTTTACTTTCTAGTGCTGTCTTAAAATTCAGTAAAATGAAATGTTTTCCAGCTTTGATTCTAAAAAAAAGGCTCTCCATATTTTGTATGTGTTCTTACATGTATCTTCAGTCTAGTAGGAAGAAATGAAATGGAAACTGTCATACAGAGTAATATTTTATTTGTAGGTATTTACTGTTCAGTTTTCTTTTATTGAAAATAGAGTTTTTGATACAATCTATTATGACTACAGTTCCCCCTCCCTAACTCCTCTAAGATTTTCCCCACCTGCTCTCCATCCCATTCCATACCACTTTTGTCTCTCCCTAGAGAACAAGCAGACACCTAAGGAATAATGATAAAATAAAATGGGATAAAAAAAAAACTGGAACAAGACAAAACAAACAACAATTTTTTAAATGAAGATGGCCCTTTGTTAGAAAATATTTAATGATTTAAAGTCACAAATTATTAAAAATCAAGTCAGCATCCCATAAAATGATCACAACCTGCTTCTTAAAAATCACTTTTAAGCAAACATTTCACATCAGCCTCATTTTCTAGTTGTTGAATTTCTTTCTTTCTATACCTTACAAACAAATGTGTATATTGTTTTAGTCTTTGTTACTTCAAAATATGGTTATCAAATGTACTCAATTTTATTATTTTTAAATGAAGTCCTGTGATTTGTTACTATTATTATTATTGTGTGTGTGTGCATGTGTACGCATACATGGGAGTTTATGCTAGTGGTGGTCAGAGTGTCTTGGCTACCATGGAGTAAAGTAAAAAATAATGTGAGCCAACCAATGTAGATTCTCAGAGTGGAACTCCAGTTCCCTGAAAAAGGAGCAAGGTTTCTTAATGCGTTAAATATTTATTTTAATAACTCCAATTAATGATAACAATGCATATATTAAAAGCACAGTATCTCAATGAAAATGAAACATTAAATTTGGTAAGTATCTGGGTATGGTGATTAACAATGATTCAAAACTTTCTTAAAGTAAATCCATTAAATTTGAATATTTAATCCATTATATGCTTAGTTGCAAAATTCAATTTATGCATGAACATTAGATTAATGATTCAGATTAAATAATAATTAACTATATATTGTGTTGACAAAATGCACATACACAAGACATGAAGAAAGAGAAATGAAAAGAGAGGCAGAGTACATTTAACAAACACTGCTTACTTAGGACCTAAAAATTAAGTACTTAGCTCTAACTAAGTTAAAATTTCTCAAAATATTTATGTAAATTATAAATTTTTTTATTCAAATTTAAATCCTCTTGTTCTTTTCTGGTTTAGATGAAATTCGCACAAATTTATGGGTAATTATGCATTATTTTAAATAAAATATACAAAACAATTTATATAACTTTGGGGGCCAATATTTAATGATTTTTAAATAAATTTTCACAATGTTTTAATAGTATGAATGCAAACCAATTGTAATGACAAGAGTCCATAAGGGATTTTAATATCCCTCATTATTAGAATTGATCTTGTAGAATTAGAGATAGCACTGAATTGGAATGATGATAATTATTTTAAAGACAAAACATAGTTTCAGTATTCAGTCTCACTGAGGTTTGACAGCAAGAAGCACCGGGACTTCCTTTTCTCTGTATTTCCATTTGATATTTTCAGTCACAACTCATCCTGGCTATATAGTCAAATCTGTCCAAGTTTTCTTGTCTCCTCTGACCATCTGCCTCTCATTCTTCAGAAACATTGTGCTACATTCTTGCATCCATGTCTATATAAAGTTTATTTGAACATAGGGTAGTTCCTATTTGTAATTCAATAAAGGCCTTTTATTTTTTTTTCTCTTTCTTAATAAAGGCCTTTTAAACTCTCTCCACTTGAAACAACTTGTAGCACTTGAAATGTTTATGTATTTAGTGTCCTACAAATATAATTGACATATTACTTAAATCAAACATTTACCAATAATCAGTCATAAGGAAATGTATTTAAACAATGTCTTGGTAAATATATAATTTTACCATTTGTTAAAATGAAATAATTTTTATACTACAAAAATGGATGTACTCATTTATTTTTTCATAAAATATTAAATCTCAGTAAAAACTTTGGATACTGATTTGAACATAAACTATCCAACATTTCTCAGAGTTGATTACATTTTAACTTTTATAATCACCAATGCTGAGTGTACTACTTGATAACTATATGGTACAAAAGGCAGAATTATGTTTAGGAAGGGTTTCAGAAATTATTGGAAATTCTGTCCTAATCACAAGTGAATGTTCCTTAAAGAGCTGGCTTTTATGAAGTACAAGCCAAAAAAATTCAAATGATATTTAAAATCAAACAATAATACAATGCATTCAAAGCATATTAATTTGATACATGCTGAGGAACGATGGTGGGGAATATTTTGTCTTTGTTTTCTATAATTTAACCAAGATGTGTCTGAAACTGCAGAAAACAGTACAGAGAGCAAAAGTGGCTGCCTACACAGGACATGGAGTCTCACAGCTGAGCCCAGAGCTTCAGCAGCATGTTTAGCTTTGTGCAGAGAGACAGCACACACACGCATTCTGCACTGCGCCGTGCTGTGGGTTCAGAACCAAAGCTTCAGGGAAATAGCACAGTGAGACACTGGCAAGAACTTCCACCACCCCCAGCGCCAGGCATTACATGTTTGATTTTGAAGTAACTGTTCTTTTCTGCACCTTCAGACCCTTTTTTTTTCTTTTACACGATTCCTTGCACTCCATCCAGGCTCACAAACATAATACGCCCAACTGTGGTTTGAAGGATGATAGTGTATAGTTATTGACTAGGGATAATGTTTCAGTTTTCCTTTAAAAGTCTTTCACTTTATTGTTTATTTTCTCCTGGGTCGTTTTCATTGTATACTCATTTAGACCTTAAATGTAGGATTTAAGGTATCAGTAACTAAACTGAAGCTCACACAGATTCGTCTTTCTTCCCACAGGTCATGATGAAATGGAACTGAAGAAGGAGCTTCAGAAGTTAAAATGCTGAGAACAAGACAGCCTTAGTTCAGTGCTGTTCTAAGAGCTTCATTCATTCATATTAAGCATATTAAGCTTAAATCTTGTTAGGTCAACAATGCCGGACTACATGCTCATTTTAGGCTAAGATTGGTTTAGGTTTCAGTCACTTTCAGCTTCAGGAGAATTAATATTGTATGCATTGTCTTAATACATGCAATGATGGGATACTGTGTTGGCATCATATAATATCAGAGAGGATTACTATCAAAATTTTATTCAAGTGATCATTTATTTGCAAGTAGAAATAATATATGGGCTAATAATTCAAATATTTAACAAAAACTTCTTCATGTATTTAGTAGCATTTTGAA
Organism: Rhombomys opimus; assembly: GCA_010120015.1. Taxonomy (NCBI): domain Eukaryota; kingdom Metazoa; phylum Chordata; class Mammalia; order Rodentia; family Muridae; genus Rhombomys; species Rhombomys opimus. The sequence continues at coordinate 1,343,877 of REGO01000294.1, read as the reverse complement.
TAATTATTTCATATTTTTATTTATTTACATATATGTTTTGTTGCTGTTTGTAGAATTTATTTACCAAATGAAAATTGTTTTCTATGATTTTTGATATCACCTATCTATCTCTCTCTATATCTCTATATATACATATATATTTAATATACATATATATATGAAGGAGAAAATGTACATGCATTTCTGATATATATTATATATATCAGAGTTCCTTCAAATTTGAGAATTGAGTGGAGAACTTTCAATTTAATTAAATGCCAAAAGAAGTGTTATTCTAAACAAAAATAAAATAAGGAGTAAACCCTAAGCAAACCATGTGGACATTGAAGGCAGGAATGTTCACAGCAATTTGGTGACTGGAATTACTATGGGAGAAGGCCAACGTTAAACGAGCATACAGAATTGCTAAGTATCTTCTAAAACAAGAACTGCCTATCTAAGCAAGAGCCCAATATGATCTTGCCTTTTAAATCATTTATTAATTTTTGAAATAAGGGTTCATTATGTAGCCTTGGCTGGCTTGAAATTTACTTTATAAAACCAGGCTAGCCTGGAACTCATAGAGATCTGCTGCTCTATGTCTCCTGAGTCTGGGATTATAGATGTGTATGCAGTGCCCTGGGAGTCTGTGAAAAGGCGTTGGTTCACCTGGAGCTAAAATTACAGATGTTTGTGAATCACCATGCTGATGCTGGAGACAGAAAGTTGGTCCTCCACAGGACCAGCAACTTTTCTTAAGCACTGAGACATCTCTGCAGCATATTTTATTACATTTTTTCTATTTTTAAATAAGGTCTCCTCGTTTCTCTCAGCCAGCCCTGAGCTTGCTCTGCAGCTGAAGAGAAGATGGCCTAGAACCTCTGACCTTACAGCCTCTGCTTCCTGGGTGTAGAGATTACAGAGCCTGCACCCCCACACTTTGTGATGTGACCACATGATCGAGGTAGATCCCTGAGCATCTTAGGCAAGTAATCCACCCTCAGTGTGATATCCCTGGCCCAGATTAAACATTTCCAGTAGTGCTATATCAAATGGCTTTCATACTTTATATTTGAACAGTTTATTTCTTCGTAAACATATTCCCATACAATGCTAAGAAATAGTGTATTTTTGGACAGATTTTACAGCTCCTCCGTAGTTCTAGGCCTTTAGAACAGGAGTAAAATAAAGCTAAGGAAATCTAAATTTACAGGAAAAGTAGAATTAAGAACGCTAGGGTCACTGACCGCACGAAACTTATTTCTTGTTGCCATCATGCCTGTGTTACACGCATACACGACAAGACTAGTCATTTTACTGAGTATCATATACAGGACAGTGACTTCAAATTACAATCACCCTCTCAGTTTTGCTTGTATAAAAGTCTGGATGTACATCATTCCTGATTTCTTGAGAAACTTACAGCACAGGAAGTTTACTCCAGTGAACCGTCTGTGAGTTATAGATGTCAACTACCACATCTATCCCCTTCTTCAAAATGCCCATCAATCAGATCAAAGAGAGCTGTGACCATCTGACCAGGTGCAGGAAGCAGGAAGATGCTGAGGGGATTCAAGGGGCTGGAGTTGGCAACCTTTCACCTCAGCCATGTGCTGGAGGAAATCTCTGATACATACACATTGTAAATGCATTCTATAGTTTTATTAGTGAGAGTGTCTTGTGTTGCTAGTTTAACAGAAAAGGGATGATCCGTTACATTTTCTCAAAGTAGAAGAAGGCTAGTTTCTTAAAATTAATAAATCCTGCCAGTTTTAACTTTTTACCACTGCTTACTTTGTAATACCTAAAACTGTTTCACAAAATACAGAGAAAAATGTGTTTTGAAGTTTGCCGTTTTTCTTAAATGAGCAGAACAGTTTTAGTGAGCTAGTGTGAGAAGTCAGTATTCCTGTTCTGAGCATTAGTACATGTTAGGCTTACAGTTTAGAGTCATATTGACAACGAGCTCACGCCTTCACCCCTCCTTTTACACATGGTTTTCCGAAATTTTCTGAGCTTTTCCCTTTTATTTTTTGACTTCAGTATTATGGCATGATTTTGGATGATCTTATTTTTGGCTTAAGAAAGTCCATTCTTGAGAAGAGGGAGGGTGGGAATGGGAGGGGAGGAGGGAGGGAGGTACGTGGGGACACAAAGTGAATAAACTGTAATTTATAAAAAAATATAAATTAAAAAATGTTTCAAATGTAAAAAAAAAGAAAGTCCATTCTAGTTGTAAGTGAATACATAAAGGGAGAAAGAGAGAGCAAAATCAGAAAGAGAGAGAGAAAGGGAGAGAGAGAGAGATAGAACAAAAACAATCCCAGATCTCTGAAGCATAATACAATTGCCATCACTGCCTCCTCTCCAGTGGACTGCATTCTCTAAAACAAAATGATCCTCTCATCTCTTAGGCTGATTTTCTCAGTGATTTTTGTCTTAGGATTAATCAAAGTCGCGAATGCAAATACTACCAACTATTAAGAGAAAACACTCATGACACTTGCTGGGGAAGGTTGGGAAGGCCTTACTCAAGAGTTGTTACTACAGTGGAGCTCTGCTCTGAGGCTCAAATCCTCACAGAGCAGAAATGGTAAAGTTATTGGGTCAAGGAGTAGATGGACATCTCTGGACTGGATCCCAGCTTATAAATTGCTAATTGACAATATCAAGGATCAGCAGCATTGGTGTCTTAATGACTTTTCAGTTTTGCCTGCCTCCAGCCTCAATCTTATTTTCTTAGGTATATTTAGATTTTGTCCCTTTGTGTGTATCATTTATGAAGATATCAGGAATGTATCATATGATCGTTGTTTCTCAATCTTATGGTCCCAGCAGAATTAAACAATAAAAACTCTCCTTTTCAACAAGGAGAATTCAGTATTATCTTAATAGAGGATAAAATATGTATATTTAATTAGCAGATCTGGGAAAAAATGAAAACTATTACAGTTGTATTTAAACTATAAACCTTAGCCTTTCCAAGTGTCAGCAGGGAGGAACATCATTACTCATTACTGGGCCATTAACTATTCTCTTCAAAACTTTGGATGGGTCTAGTAGGACTAAGCAATGTTTTAAGAATATCTATTGTAAAATATTAATGTCTATAAACGTGTTTGGCAAAATTCTACTTAGAAAGTTAAACAGCACCAAAATTGAACACAATAGGTGATAGCAAATATATTCACCGTTGTGAAACACAAGAAAATGCACCTCACACAAAGCCAGACATCACAAGTTTTACTCATTCCATTCTTGTAAAAAAAAAAAAAAAAAAAAGACCTGATTTGAATTAAAACCACCTCTGGAGGTAGACTAATGCATATTATAAAAAATGAGTTAGTGTAAGGCGTGGGAAAAGTTCAGACATTCCTTTCGCATATTGAATCAATTAATAGCATGTACAAGGAAACCCTGATTATTTGGAGGAGTGGAGAAAAATGACTTGATTCTTTACAAGTAGTACAGACTATTATTAGTATTCCAGATAGACTGTGTTGTAGAGGCTCCATCACTGGCTTTGATCTGTCTGCATCCACAGCTGGAAACTCTGCACAGGACTCTGGAAGCTGCACCAGCTGACAGTTGCCCCCATCAGGAAAGTGAATTAGTGCTTGCAAATATTAATGAGTGGATCAAAGCACAAAGGGGCAGAACTGGGCTCCTCAGGAAAAAAAAAGTCTGATTTCATTTCCTGTGGACAAAAATAATTAAAATATTCATAACTTCTTAACTTCCTTTTTGCTTCATATCCATCACCTTCTGGCCTGGTCTTCTATCATTCTTTTGTTCTCTCTCTAGTCTCTCTTTGCTTGTTGGAGCTCTTGTCCTCCCTCTTGCTTTCCCTCATTTGTCTATCTGAGGACATTTGATTTTACCATAAAATAAACAGCGTCTTAAATTATCAAAATTATAAAAACGGTTGCTGAAAATGCTTGTAATTTCACTGTTGTTTACAATCCCCCCTACACACATACATACATGCTACAAGCACCCAAATGCAAATCATCCACGCCATTAATAGTTCATCTAAGTAATGGAAGCACCAGGAAAGCTATCAAATTAGAGATATCATACTGATTTATATTGCTCAGCTTCTTACTCTGATAATGACACCACTGAAACCAAGTGAAAGAAAGTCAACTAAGTTGTTTGACTTAAGTTTTATGTTTCTAGGTTTTCTTGTGTTTGTGGCAGGGATGTTTGTCAGATTCTGTGTTATCTATGTTCCCCGTCACACAGCATCATGCTTCCCAACAGCTATGGTAAGAATTCATCCCAACAGCTAAGGTAAAGAAGATACTTTTAAACCTATCCATTGATTCTATAACTTTAGAAATTATACTAGTTTCTTTTTTCATAAATTAGTTTCCTATAAAATATTCTGTAATATTCCAAATGCTGGCTTTATTATACAAGGTATGTTTTGCTAAATGTCCAGAAATATCACAATAGAACAGACAAGAATTCAATGATAGTTGATGAGTCTGCTTTTTGAGCACTTAAATTGGTAAATCATCAAGCTACATTTTTTTAATACTGAGCCCCAGCCCTTAGTATCCTCTACACCCCACACTCACATATTTCCCCGTCTTTCTCAATAACTGTCTTTACTTAAGAAGAGCCTTTTGTATCAAAGCAGATGCAGAGACTCATAACCAAATCCTCGGCAGAGTGCAGGGAATCATACGATAAAAGGGAGAGTTAATATGACCAGGAGAGGACAGGGGCTCCACAAGGACAAAATATATCAGGGCACGGGGGTCCTCTATGAGACTGTTTCTCCAACCAAGGACCATGTATGGATATAATCTAGAACCCCTGCTCGGGTGTAGCCCATGGTAGCTCAGTGGGTTTTAGAACAGGAACTATTTCTGACATGAACTCAATGACTGGCCCCTTTACACCCTCCCCCAAACCCCCAGGGAGAATCGGCCTTGCTAGGCCACAGAGGAAGACATGGCAGCCAGTCCTGAAGATACCTGATAAGCTAGGGTCAAATGGAAGGGGAGGAGGACCTCCCTTAGCAGTGGACTTGGAAAAGGGCAGGGAGGAGATGAGGGAGGGAGGGTGAGATTGGGAGGAAATGAGGTAGGGGGCTACAGCTGGTATAAATAACCTGGGATTAATATAAAAAATAAAAAATAAATATCAAAAGAGAAGAGGCTTTGGCTCCACAATCTTTTTCACTATTAAAAAAAACATTTTTATACTTTTATACTTTTATAATGCAATTACATAATTACATCACTTTCTCTTTCCCCCTTCCAACCCCTCCATTTAGCCCTCCTTGTTCTATTTCAAATTCATGGGCTTTGTTTTCATTTATCACTACTGCATACATATACATGTATATATGCCTACATACAAGACACAGATTGATCAGTATGTTACTTGAGGCATACATCCATAGATCCTTAATTTATTCCTTGCCTCCAGACACATTAGTAAATACTCTGTTTCATGGAGTATCTGTGCTACCTGTTATAGAAACCACAGTATTTTTTTTAGTATTTTTCATTTTAATTTTTATTAATTACACTTTATTCACTTTGTTATCCCCCCCCCCCGTGGACTCCTTTCTCCTTTCCTCCCAATCCCACCCTCTCCCCACTCTCCATGCATGCCCCTCCCCAAGTCTGCTGATAGGGGAGGCCCTCCTCTCCTTCCTTTTGATCCTAGTCTATCAGGTCTCATCTGGAGTGGCTGCATTGTCTTCCTTTGTAGCCTGGTAAGGCTGTTCCCCCTCAGGGAGAGGCCATCAAAGACCAGGACAATCAGGTCATGTCAGAGGCAGTCCCTGTTCCCATCACATGGGACCTACCTGGACACTGAAATGCCATGGTATAAATCTGTGCAGGGGTTCTAGGTTATCTCCATCAGTGGTCCTTGGCTGGAAACCACAGTATTTTTTTATCCTTTGTCATTTGAAATTTGCTGTGTTTTCTGGTAAAGTACATAAGCAAACAGAAGACTGTATTCTCCTTGGTGTGTATGATAGCACTGACCAAAGAGGAGGGCATTTGAAATGTTAGCTTCAATGTTACTTATATTTTAAAGATATAACATTTGAAATTTAGATATACATTGCTGAGTAAAGGCATTTTAATACCACTTTTCGAGGCCACAGGGTAGTGTACAGTGGGTGTGTGAATATGTCTCTGAGCTCCATCATGATGTTTTAGCTACAATATGACCAAACCATCCAAGCCTTCCAGGGCACAGAACTCCACTAGCCCTTAGATGTCAAATATGTAGATTTTCTAAATTATATGTAAAGCATGCGTCTGTGTTTGTTATGCTTGTATGGACCCGGAGCTTTAGGACTGGTTTGTAAGCTACCTGGCCTGTGTTCTAAGAACTGAACTTGGGTCTTCTGCCTGACTTTTGATCACTTCTCCCTGGCGGGTATGCCTTGCCAGGCCACGGGGAAAAGGACCCACACTGATGTGATTATATGTGATTTGACTATATGTCCTGATGTGACTTGATGAGCTGGAGTGAGTTAGTAGGGGAAGCTCCCTTTTCTGAGGAATAGAGGAAGAGAGGGGAAGAGGGGTCTGACTGGGAGGATGGAGTGAGGACAACAATAGGGATATAAAGTGAATAAATAAGTTAATTTTAACAAAAGAACAGTATGTGACAGGCAGTCCCTCTTCCTATTACTATGGAACCCACTTGAACTGCCATGGGTTACATCTGTGCAGGGGTTCTAGGTTATGTCCATGCATGGTACTTGGTAGGAGTATGAGTCTCTGGAAAGGCCCCTGTGTTCAAATTTTCTGGTTCTGTTGCTCTCCTTGTGGGGTTCCTGTCCTTTCCAGATCTTACTATTTCCCACTTCTTTCATAAGATTCCATACACTCTGCCCAACAGTTGGCCATAAGTCTCAGTGTCTGCTTTGATAGTCTGCAGGGCAGAGCCTTTCAGAGGCCCTCTGTGGCAGGTTCCTAGGTTGTTTCCTGTTTTTTT